>JAVTVY010041969.1:0-19655 GCA_036873755.1 Hanleya hanleyi | reverse complement strand
CTTAAAACGCTAATGTTAGATTTAACATCTACAGTGTTGGAGGAGGGAAAGCACTTGGAAAGTGTTGTATTCACCACTTTTAAGTGTTGTATTCACCACTTTTAAGTGTTGGATACAACAGCTAAAATGTTGCATTTAACACTTATATGTGATAAATACAACACTTTCTAAATGCTTTCCCTCCTCCAACACTTTAGATGTTACATCTAACATTAGCGTTTTAAGAGTGTACTGACCCTGTCTCGACCACCCTAGTAAGCGGCGGGGTTACTGCAAGCTTCTAAATACCTCTGCAAGAGGGTGCTCCTAGATGAAAGGAGGGATTTCCGAACCAACAACAACAAATATGGCGCTATGTGTGAGGGTGCTATACAAGACATATGCCCATGTAAATTTGGGTTGTAGCTGCCGCTTTAACAAGGTAATGCTAACGTGCCATGGCAATGCGATTTTAAAAGAGATCACATTTTCAAGATAAACTTTATTTTATTATAGTTAATAACCGTAGCCCGGCGATGATCAGTGCGGTAGCACATCTGATCGTCCAAACGATCAATCTCCGGTCTCCACTATATAAAATCAAACATGGAATATCGTCGGCATTATATTTTGTTTTCACACGGGGTCTATATTAGCTATATTAACGGACAAATACAGTGGGAATACACTTCTGTGGATTTCTGTATCATGGCATGAGCACATGCATGGGATATTTAGTTTTACGTTGAAACAGAAGAACTTTTCAAGGAGTAGCTTGGTTCTGTAGTCTACGGGGGGTATGTCAACAATGTAACATGCTAATCGGTTCGTCTCCACTGAGAACAATTCTTGACTGATTTGCGATATCGTTTTTCTTTCAAGAAAATTGCTCAAATGAAAACAAATCAATAAAGCGAAGGAAAACCGGCTTGGCGAATCATTCGGTTGTTGTGATAAAAATTCTGGATTCGCCCTCACAATTAAAATTCGCGATATCGAGAAAAGATCACAGATTTCTCGACGAAAAAAAACTAACTATTTTTGGACACGCTCCCTTAATATAAGCGTGAGATACAACATTATGGCTACGTCAGCAACTGGGAGGAAGGACGGGAGTGGGCGGGAGGAAGGGAAAGGGTCATTAACGTCTAATTGGCGTATTTTTCCGCAATATTCTTGGTTATAAGGTCTTGACATAAAATTGAAAGGAAATGACTCCGTGAATAGAAACGTCATGTATACATGTGACGTATACTCTTTTCTAAATATTCCCTTCCAGCAAAACCAAATCGATACGTACTCATTGTCCAAACCGTTGCGTGACTGAAAAGCCCTGGGCCTAGAACCATTGTTGTCCTCAAACTTGGCTATTATATGCTTTGTCTCGTGACCCTCACAAGAAGTATGAACCCAACCCTGTTACATTTCCCTTTGTTGTATCGGTCAAAAGTTTTGAAACTTGGATTACGCGATGTACACATACAAAGATATACACTCATCTGTCTGCATACAGAGCTCTAGGGATCGCTGAAAAACCTTGCATGTTTCGCAAATTTCCGTCGAGTTAGAATTACATGAAAATCGTCCTGTCTTGTCGGTGTCAGTCGTCTATCCCTGATGAGAAATTGCACTTTTATCAACTGTCGAGGAGGTATGGAGCCCCGTCGTCAAGTAACTGGCAAACTTTCACACATGCACCAGCGTAGCTCGAACCCGATCCGTGTATGCTAAGATGAGAAACATGTGCTTATGGAAAGTTTCAGTGTTTTATCTCCAAATCAAGTTTACAACTTGTTTGGCTAATAAGATTTTAATAAGATTGTCAGCATGTTTTCCCGATGTCGCCAATTCAAAACCCGAGATGGCCGGTAGTGGAGTCATCTTAACCTCGAAGATTGCGAGTGACCATTGGAATAAATATATTTAGATATGAAGTAAAATAAGGCAAAGATGATGGCCATCTTGGAAATCCGAGATGGTCATTATTATATCATAGCTATATTGTGAAATATTCGTCGTGCTGGATCCATAAAATAGTAGTTTATGGACATGAATGATGTACATATATTGTACGGTTATTGAATTATTGAGTGAAATCGGCTTCAGATGGCGGCCATTTTAAAATCCAAGATGACAGTGGTAGCCATATGACTCGGACGCGGAAATTCTTTAATGGACGATGGCCGAATATTGAATGACGGATTAGATACTCGTATTATATTTTCTAACATTGATGCTGGACTTCCTATCAATATTCTGACAAATGACCAACAGCAATATTGCCAAACAGATTTAACTGTGCAGTATTTTGGTGTATTAATATGGGATCCTGGCAGCTAGTTTGTATAATGGCCACTGTGACGTACATAGCAAATATACATATTCACGGTGGCTCCATATCTAGAAATACTCCCCAGGCCAAGATGTACCTCTGTGCCAAATTTCAGGCTTTTATGAAAAAAAGGCACATATTGAGTCTAATTGCAAAATGGGGGCTCAGATAAAATGAAACATTTATTAAATTGCAACATACAACAGTTTTAAACTCTTGTTTCAAATGGAAGTCAAACTCAGATATGAACCAACAATAATCACAGACAAAAACATTTACAACTCCTCAGCTTAACAACGATTTATAATAATTTCAGACAGAAGCAAGTAATAATATAGTCCATCCGGTAAGTATGTAAAATAGGCAAGATTTTGCGCTTTTTCATATAAGCGTGCAAATTCGCACACTTATACCACCCCAAGAGCTTAACATTTTTTTACATAGTGCCAACTGATCAGTGTTCCCAGATGGCCCGTGCAGACATATTGCCTGACCCTACCTGCTTTCTGGTTATAATGTTGAACATATTTGTCTAAATAGGGGGAATTAAACCTCAATATATTCACCAGAGTATACGAATACCACATAGCATCAATAAAGTCAATAGATTGTATCTTACTGAATTTCGTGCGGAAACAATTGCAGAATCAGCAATATCCGCTGCAACTTCATTTTCGCTTTTGGTACGTTTTCTCATTCACATATTTATGTTACAGCATAAGACACTTCAAATGACACTAAAACTGCCACCAGATATCCGGATTAAAACAACGTATCATTGTATAGTGATCGGTAGTAATTGTTTGCACTAAACAGTTTGACACACCATTATTTGTCAATTTTGTATGAAAAGCCGCGCAATAGAACACAACACGTAAGAATCAATTAATCCTATCATGTGTGAATCCATAGAGTCATATGGTTCAATTTTTTATATATAGTAGGATTCTGCCGGTAGGCAGTTAACGAAGCTCGTCCTCTGTAGTACAAAATATGTAGGTATATTGTCTTCATGGGAACTTCACCGCAGGACGTCTAGCATTAGGTGATAGTATTTTTCTGGGTATTCTTCCATCTACTATCTTCACCTCATTTTGTGGAGTTTGTTTCTCAAACGCCCTCGTTGCTCATCCATCAACATCTGATGAGATAATTATTTGAGCTGATCTGTCATCACATCTTCCGAGCTAGCGTATCTAATTCCACTTAAACCGAGCTAGGGGCTGCGTTGTTACTTCATAGGTTTCGCATGCAGAGCTTCAATAATAGCGCGGCTGAGATACCAAGGTTACCTATTCAAATCCTCCGTAATCTAGCATGATTGTATGGTGCCGAGATAGACGTTCCTGTGGAGTCATATGGCTGCTTCTATTCACCAACTTCTCCCGCCTCTTACATATATCATCAATTCAAACTGAAGAACTGTGCACACGTGCTTGTGGTAATCTGAATTTATACCTTCGGATTTAGTTTCATTTGTTAGCGGAAAACCTTTTTAACTAAAAAATAGATACATTTATTGGCAGTCCGGGGTGCAATGGCAACAAAAAGACTTCTCAATTCCAGAAATATAATGGTTATAACGACCAAGGTAATAGGAAGCCAGGAAATTCTGTCGTATTGAGGGTGAGGGTGTGGTGTCAAGTGAATTTGACGTGAAGATGACGTCACGGATGACGTCATATCAAGTGACGTCACTTCCGGGTCAAAGTCCACATCACCTCACCCTCAGTACGACAGAATTTAACGGCTTCCTGCTACTGACCAATTGTACAAAACGTACCCACCCATCAAACTCTTTATTTGATAACAACGATGAAATGGTACACAAAGGGCGAGTGTACATCAGCCCAGATTGAGGAGAGTCATTGAATGATTCGACCTTCTGTCACCAGTGGCTTTGTGAATTTATCTGAGATCTTCAAACGGAATGGTTGAGAGTGACGATACCATTGACACAGAAAACTGTACTCCCTCGGGTGGAAGACAGGGTGTATATGGTCACGAAAATATAACAAATCTCAAGATGAATGCAAAGCAGTTTTGGACGATAGGCATGCTCTGTACGAGAAGTTTATTCAGATTGTTTCTGTTGATATGATAGATGATCGGACCAGTAAGGCCTGGCATCATAAAGAATTACGAAGAAACAGATTTGTCAATCACGGATATAGCCTACTTAAGTGGAAGGATGGCCAACCAATTCCACCTTCAAGAGTATGCTGACCAAATTTACCTGATTTTGGTTGATATTATTACAAAAGGAAATTTCCCTACGTTTCAAAATGATTTCAAAACTTCATTGCGCCCCTGATAAGTGACCTTGGCGTGTAATATTCACACAGGAAGAAGAAAGGCACAGGAACGAGCTTATCAAATCAAATGCATGTTCATTGTGGATTGGTACTTTTAGCGACGATGGCAAACTCCTGCTATTTCAAAACGGGCTTTAACTAAAGCTTAATAGCTAATCCGTTACGAGTTATGTGAATCGTTGAGGTTTTCTAATGAATAGTCTCGTTTCCGCTGGAGAATATGGGCCAGTCGCATCAAAAACAGAAACAAAAATGTGACAAAAGGAAAAAACATCTCTTGGACAGGGTGGACAGCGGTGTCGGCAAATTGAATTTGCATTCCCTATTGTCGCCATTCTCTCCATTGTTTGTAACCTTCTACAATGTCATTCTTGTTGTAAAGTTGTAACGGCATTAGCAGTTATAAAATACTCTTTGCGAGATACAGTTTTGTAATAACAGGAAGTTCTGTACAAGCGAAATTTAGAAATTGATGTGCTGAAAGTGTGGAACTGAAATCTACAGTTTGGACGTGGACAATATCGTTGACATAAGATGAACGTGAAAATACCATAAACCCAGCATGTATCTCCTTCATGTTGGAATATGACTGGCAGAAGATAACGCTGAATCATGTAACTTTCTGAGCTGACGAACAAACCTTAGGCTCATGAAAAGGGTCTAGAGCTATCATTAAGAATACCCAAGTCGCAGTGGAAGTGCAGTGCACGCAAGCATACGCAATCTGCAGTGAAAACTGTCAGGGGTTTAATTTAGAAGACAGTCGTAATACGTGGTGGTAGTTTACATGAATTGGACTGTTTGGTTTTAATTTATCATCTTGCACACATCTCTTCCCAGACTAGTTGCTTCAAAGATAAATTGTATTTTCACATAAAACGTCACTCGCATGGTTCATTCACACGAAAGTTCGGATGGCGTTTTGTTGGATTAATTTGTATATCATGGTGAGAATATCGGGACAATGAAATAGCGAGGACTGCTCTGAAGACGTCATAGTGACGCGCATTTTTGACTGATTTGGTAACCGACTTGTTTACGATGTTTACATAGGAAAAACTCGCTCTTTTACAGACAATATAAAATAAAACAAACACAAAAGCGTCAGTATAACTTATTACCAAAATCGCGTACCTCTTGGATACTTATGTATTTGGTAATCTTATGGCTGAAATGAAATAGATTACAAAAATGAGAACATATAGTAGTCAATTGGGTACAATATTATGCATCAATGGGAAGTTACGCAACTCCACCATTACAGACAAATTTGGTGAAAATTCACCAGCAACAAGAGCATATTTGCAATTTATATTATGCATTCGTTCAGTTTGTAGCTGTTCATATTTCTGATGTGAGCAGTCTGCAGGCCAAATTTCACTGGCATACAAGACACTTGATTACCTTCCTCAAATAACTGCATACATCATTTAGTTGATAGACTGCCTTTAAATAAAGACCAGTACAAGTTATGCCTAGCCTCGAAGCTCTTGTTTTTCAAATTAATGAAGCACAAAAGTGGCAAACGATGTATCCGGTACCAAGGTTGAGGTTAACAGAGCATGACCACCAACTATCAAATGACGTAACCCATAACATTAATTAGTCTATTGTTCTATCTCTCCCTACTTCTGTTAAGATGATACTCCCACATTTACTAGATAAATATCAAGTGACGAATCATATAGGTCTATATTGGCTCATCATCATTCGTGTCGCTAATAATAGTATTACCTAAATATGAATCGATATCAGGAATCAGAGAGAGCAGAAATATTTACCTGTTTAGTTTCAAATAACTAACAGACTGACAGCCGCTACCACAAATAAACAACAATGCAAGCAACTGTGGTCGGAGATAGAATGGACATATCGTTTGAAGATTAGATTTAGAGTTATTAGGGATACCCACCTTACATAATAGTCAACCTCGCATTGATGCTTTCTTAGTTCATCTATCATGCGTGTATAAAGACATGAGACTCGTTGTCATGCTTGAACTTGTTACCCGAACTGCCTTGGGCAGAACATTCCTGTGCCATACATAGCAGATTTCCAAACCTGCTTATTAGGGTTGCAAGAGTTACAGTACAGTTATCTGGAACCACCTTCCTAAATCTTTTGAAAACGCTGTCACTCTTACGGAATTTAAAACTCTGTATGCCTGACCGACTCTAAATAAACATTGTCTTATACTGTATTCTTGTCTAAACCGTGACACGATCGATGCATACTGTTTCCGCAGGGCCCGTGCCATTATATATTCGTTTCTTTATGATAACACTATACATAATATATTCCATTTGAATCTTCAATATCAACTAGACAGCTGTGAGATCCAGCGGTATTTTCTGTTTTCCTCAATTACATACGTCTATTCCGCTTATTTCCCTAACGGCATATCATACATAATCCCTGGTGATTAACTCTCAGATAATGTATCCTTAATCTGACCAACTGTGAATTCCCTCGGTATTTCCTCTCACCTCTGTATATCAATCCAATTCTTTTCCAACTTCCCATTCATCCCTAATAATTTATTACTACGGCAACATTTCTGTCTAACCAAAGCATGCGCTCCTAGCCGAAGCCGTTAGATTAAGCAGGGTATCGCCATCGTCCTAGCACATCTGCTACCACCGTATCCCATTTGTGCTGTTCGTATTCGATAACCTCTGTCCAGTGTCTTTCAGACGGACGTCATGGACGAGCATTGTTGGAAGGTTAAAAATGCAAGTAAACCTTGGAAAGCATCATTCAAATTCAGGATGGATGGAAATAATCAACGGTAAAACATTGTTTGAGTCGTCTGCGAACAAGAAGCGCAAAAATCAAGAAAAATATGTAATCTGGTTGGTGGCTCTCTGCCCTAATCATCTACATTGTTCCAACAGTGGGTATAAACATGATAGAAGGTGTATCTCCAACATTAATTCTTGATATGCATTCTTTTGTTATTCAAATTGAATTGTTTCGTTAACATAGATGCAATTCTGGATTGGATTTACAATTTCAAGTAAAATTGTTGAAAGTTAGAGACGTTAGGTATGATTGTGTTTCAGTGTACTTCTTGCATAAAAGAAAAAACAACAGATCGCAACTCGTGTTCCCATGATTCAAGACACAAGAAGAAATCAGTTCCAAGTTATGGGATGGTGGGATATGTTCTTTCGATATCATCATAATGTCTTGCCGGCATTATGGAAAACTGTTGACCGCTTCTGCCCTGCAGTAAACTAGCCTTTTTTCTATAGTATGATTTATTTCTGAAGTTGGTGCTAATACTGTTATATGAATTAGGTCTTTGGATTATGGACGCGAAATTAGTTAATGGTCGACAGCTGAATACTGAATGGCGGATTAGACGCTTGTATTTTGGCGTATTAATTCACCCAATCTGTATTCATTGCACAGTCATCTGTACATATGAATTAACTACGCACCCCCACCCCATCGTTATAGTGAGATAAGCATGATTTGAGATGGCGCCTGCCGCCTCATATAACTCCGATATGTTCAGTCCCATAACGCTAACAAATTGCAGGAACATGTGATTCTGTAACATACCTACAACAAATTGACAATGTGTTATAAATATTTAGATAACCATAAATTCTGCAGACATAACATCTGCACGAACCCAGCCAAATCAAATCTCGACAAAGATTTGTCTGAGCCCGTTAATACCAGCATGTAAATAAACTGAACGGTCATTGCCTTGTGTATACATGTTCGATATCCGAGAACCCCCTTATTGTTTTGTGTGAGCCTGGACATAAGCTGAGTATGTATCCCAATGCTGGTAGATTCATATGGGTATATACATGCATGTCAATCACTGACTGTAACCCGATCTCTTCAATGTTCTCATTATCTTGTGACCATCACAGCACACGTCCTTATAAGGACATCGATTTTTTCCGTAATAAACCCGATTCGGTTATCAATCTGAATCTAGAAATAATACATATCCGTTTATTCACAATCGAATAAAATACATATCCTGAAATATGTAATAAATAAAATAAAGTAGGCATTCGATCATTCGATGGTCGGCCAACTTTAAATTTAATTTACTTCATATTAGTCATATCATGTTCCATGTTATTCTGTACGTTTTCCAAGAGTGGTATGCAGTAAATTGAGTTAGCTTCCATTGCATAAAAGCCGTTGAGATTGTGGGTTCAAATTTTGCATTATATTATAAATTAGTTCGTATACTTAGTGCTCCTAGCGGAGCGGAGATTGGAGCCATTTTACCCTCTCCTATCCTCTGTGATCGCATCGAACACCACCCAAAATACGACAGATGAACTTGCAAGTCCTACACAGTACGTTGTACATTTCATCTTTCTGGCTTCAGTTGGTGTTAAATGGCTATTTTTGGCAAAATAGTAGATGCTTGGTGCCTGATGCTTTGGACTCTATCGTTGGTCATATTGACATAAATTTTAGTCACATGTGTCTGTTTAGATAAAATAAAATATTTGTATCAACATTTTAGAAAAACGATTGTTTTACACTGGCAACTATTACACTATGTACCTACGGGTTTAGTGCCTGTGGCAACATTTGTTGCGACCATACATCTGAGGTATATGATAACATATGACAATGTAGGTAATCAGAATCTGGTAATCAGTGTGGAGCAGGCTTCTTCGTGCAAATATAAAAGCTGTCCCTGGTGAACAGAATGTGTGGTTTCAATATTCAGCTCTTTCTCACTGCTTTACACATGGCGTGCAACACTTTCCACGGGGGATAAAATAGTTTAGGCAACACATACTAAACGTGCGAACTGAAATATGCCGACCTTTTTTATTTTGGGCATTTTATTTTAATTTATTGTCAAGGAAGCAATATCCAAAAGAAGCCAACATATAAATATGAGGCTAATTCGACCAGATATGTTGAATAATAAAGCAGATTTCAAATGTATTCCTTGGTTCCGTAAAAGCATGATGGCAACGTATGTTGCCACAAGTGTGTATCCCACAAGTGCATAGTGGCAACATATGTTGCCGTTTTAAGGAGAGGTGGCGAATTGATGTATTCGCGAAAGAATACGGGGAACTATCAATATCTTCAGTGGACAAAACACTAAATATGAAGTTTGTACCACGTCTCTTTATAGTCTCATACAAGAAAGGGATAAATACCATGTCCTCGGCACCCAGTGGGCGTTAAATGCAACTTTTGACACCCCCATCCTCCCCCACTTCTGGGATCCCGCTGTAATGCTATCCTAAGCACATTTAGACGACGGCAGATAGAGCCACACATTTAAGAGGCTGTACATGTGCATTTTTGTTCCCGCCTCCCGATAGGCGCTAAGTGCCTCTATTTTAGTTTTGATTCACTTTACCCACTCCCATAGCTACCATAAAAAGTTTTGGAGGCCTTTTGACCAAAAAAAGAAAAGTTTTCCTATCCCCAATGTACATGAGATGCCCTACTCTCTATGGTTACACACTGTGATCACAATAGGGCCCTGATGAATTTTTTTGTTATTCCGACCAAATCTGTGGTCTTAAGGACATCACAAACACATAGACCGTTACTTAAATCGAAGTAATATACATGTCGAGATATACGCCACATAGCACGAATTTCTTCACTGGATTGAGATCAATTTTGCAGAGAAGCAGAAAATATAACAAGTCTAATTAAATATAAGTATTACAAACCATCGATCAGCGTGTTGCATGAAACAGTGTCCCTATTTCCTCTGTAGTGGCTGTACGGAAAATAAATAATATATTCACCTCCGCCATTTCTGATGCAGACGTAGGGATATCTCCACAGTGACCCCATTCCGACCGAATACCCCAAACACGACATAATGAATTCCATAGGATTCTTCCACTGCCCCCGTGTAGAAACATCCTTCTGGTACCAGACGATCCGTTAACCCCTTTAGGCAACCTCTGCCAGAGAGGTGAATTGTTTTCAATATTTTTTCCAGTCTCTGGGTACATACTTCATGTAAGATATCACGGGATACGAGCCTAGTTTTTGACTTCGCGATAGCGAACACCATTTAGATAAATAACACTTTTCAGTAATATGGGGTGGGTTGTCGGGGTTATAATACAGAAAGGATTTGTATGTAGGCCTAGGCTTGTGTCTTTACGAACTTTCAATTTTAAACAGCGGCGTTGCGGTCTTCTGTTAGTTTGCATACTGTCAATTACTACACAGCAGCTTTGCGGCGTTGCTACATGTAGGTAGGCCTAGATATGACAACAGGTTATAACTCTTGATCGGATATGATGTGTGTGGATATTTAAATTCTCAATGTCAACCAAGCCAGGCCATCACATCGGGTTAGCGTGGAAACTATCAGTTTCTGCACAGCGGCTTTGCGGCGTTGCTGTGTTTCACTATCTCCAACGGGATAAATGGGTCATGCTAATAACTGAACAGCCGATCTGCTCTTTCACAGGGTTGGCCTCATGCTCATAGGGACTACCATCCTCTCAACAGCGCATGCTCCCTTTCACAGGCTCATTTATCATCCCTGCCTCCAATGGCGGAAGTTGAATATTACTACGTTGCTATGACATCTAGGGGAAAACCCACGTACGCATGGTTCAGTTTTAATCCGGCCGAACAACTCCTTCAGTTTTGCACATGAGCAACTACTTTTCATATTCTCTGTGCAGACAAGCAGGAAAAATAATCTCCAGATAATTATTTTTAACGCCAGCTCAACAGAGGTATTATGCAGACTTGAAAAGTAATCGAAATGTTCGGCAAACATCTATTTTACTATATATGATGTCATATCCGGCGATGTCCGCGCGACCCGGAATCCAGTCCAAAAATCTGACTGGTGGCTGGTCAATCTCACGTTCGACTATTTCCGTATTCAGCGGAATCTAGCCTCTCACATGGAACGCACAACTCCCCATCTGTGGGGAGTGTATGGCGATCAAGTAGTGAGCCGGCTACGAAATAGTGCCTTTGCTAATCGAGCGATCCGATCACATTTTATTGTGAAATGAAGTTAATTTTAACCAAACAAACATAATTCATTCAAATTATACAAAACTATTTCTATGTGTAGTTGAATAATAGTAATATATCCCAGAACTCAGCAACTGGGCTAATTTCCGCCAATACGAAAATAGACGAATGCGAGATTGGTTTCGCCGAAAATTAATTGTGCGCATGATAACATAAGATTTTTATTGTACTGAGCATCCCAGTTGAGACAGAGTACAAGACACATAACAATTAGAACAAATAAGAAAGTAAACAAAACAGGTGCGACGTTTCCGTTTCCGCTCCCAGAAATCCACTCGGCCAGAGGTAAGTTTTCGTATTATTACACCCCCAGCGAGGTGGTTGAGGGACTACTTGGGGGACCTGCGCAGTGACTTCTCAAGAAAGACAAAAAGGACGTCATTTTTACCAGACCGGATTACTCAAATTCTAGAAACCCCAGTCAGTTAATACATTTTATTTCCTGATTGCAAGCTCCCATATAAGACATGAGAATCACACATTAACGGTAAATGATTGCAATTGATTTGACAAATAATTAAACACTTATGAATCACAGGTTGCAGGAATTCGACGTAAAACGCCGACACCAAAAACATTTTTCATACAACGTTCACGCCACATTTATTTCGTAGACCATGCTGTTTTTTGTTTCGCTTCCTATAATCTCCAGGAAAATGCCAATAACAGACAAGATGTGTTTTAAGCGGGAATTTTATTTCCCACAATTTATAAACCGGGAAAATTCGGGAAATTTAAAATTATCAAGGAAGAATACTTGCATTTAACTGAAAAGTATACTATTTTTAAACATCTGTAGAAAAGATATGCATTTGACAGCAACTACACAATGGTCAAAATAAGAGCTCAAAGTGTATATATTATAATTAGATGTAAAAAAATCATGTTAGGAATATTTTTTGCAGAAAATGTGTAATTAATAAAGCCCTTTTATGGAGACAATTCAAAATGCGCACTCGTGATCCTGTCACGTTTTTTTTGTGATTCCGTCACAGACTATATGTAACCCCTGTGATAACCCATTCACTTCGTTCTCACGAGGAAAAAAATGCTATCATCTTTGGGTACTGTATGTTAGTAAGAAATGTCATATTCGGATAATCAGATCGAAACAGAGCAGCAAAAGAATTAGACAAGCAAGTTAACACGAGTCAAAACGGTGCAATAAGACGTAGAAAACCTGCTTATAGAGAATAAAATTTCAGTAACGAGCTATGATTGACTTAGTTAATGATTGCATTTGATTTCACAACGAATGAATACATTATCCATATACAAAAAAAACGAGAGGACATTGGATGACATGCACCGCCAATAGCGGTCCTAATCAAATGAGCGTATACAAACATAAAAATACACTTCAGTTACAGGTTAAAACTCGCTGCAGCTCTGCTCTGAAATGCAGTGTGACCCATTGATACAGTTATATGATCTCGGTAGGGGCATTTTCTTTATGTATTTATATCACCGTATATCATGTTTATGTTTCTTGTATGATGTTTCTTTTAATGTCCCAGGGCCGTAGCCAGGATTTACTGAGGGGTGGTTCGCCTTCATTCCAAAAGGGCACATCAGGGGGTTCGCTGTATGGGAAAAAGGGCAAATAGGGGGTTCGCTTCAGTTTGAAAAGGGCATTTATATGAGAAAAATATATAATATTTCCGAAAGGGGGGTTATCCCGAACCCAAAATAACTCCCCTGGCTACGGGCCTGTGTCCTATTGTTTTTAGTGTCTTAATTCTTCTGTCTTAATATCTGTCTCGGTTTAATGTACTGATGTTCTATTTGTTTTAATTTATGTCTTAATGTGTATGCATTTTAGTCCTATGGACAAAACTGAGCAATAAATCTATCATAACCGTGTAATTTCACCTAAACTTATAGTATGCAGAGATCCTTTCCGCATTTTTGATCGACTATCTTTGTGGCGCGATCCGTATTCTGGGGTGACTGTTACATCCATCACGTGACCACGCTGTACTGCAGCGGATACGAATATGTCCTAGCTTGTCTTTTACATTGATCAAAACCATGTTCAGGTATGTTGTTCTCTAAGAACGATCAGAATTTATTGCTAAGATGTTCAAATATAGTTGTATGCTGGCATATGGTAAAACTAAGCTTTCCTTAGAACGTAGTCATGAATATGGTGTTCTATTTGGGCCAATTTGATCTCGCGCGTCGACTTGCAAAAGGGCGACGCGCGACGCGCGACGGAGAGGGCGACGTCGCCTTTCAAAACGCGACGTCGCCCTTTTCCGTCGCGCGTCGCGCGTCGCCTTTTGCAATGTTAAAGAGATAGGCCAAAACTTATGGTGTCTTATTTGGGCCAATTGCCCTATCTCCTAACATTGTAAAAGGCGACGCGCGACGCGCGACGGAGAGGGCGACGTCGCCTTTCAAAACGCGACGTCGCCCTTTCGCGTCGCGCGTCGCCCTTTTCAAAAGGGCGACGCGCGACGCGCGACGGACATCCGCGTCGCGCGTCGCCCTTTTAAAAAGACGCGCGACGCGCGACGGACATTCGCGTCGCGCGTCGCCCTTTTAAAAGGGCGACGGACGACGGACATTCGCGTCGCGCGTCGCCCTTTTGGTTTACAAAAGTGCGCATGTCTGGGGGGAGCATCAATCAAATTATCAATTGAAGTTTGCCACTATAGGCTGTACAAACGTATTATATAAAATTCACAATCTTTGTTAACTTTCTCCTTTTATGTAAAGGTGTATCTGTGTTTGTACTTTGATGTGTTGAATTATAGTATATTTCACCGTACTGTATGGTATTGTATTGTTTAGAATTGTATTGTTTTGTAATGTATTGAGTTGTAATAAGTTGAATTGTAATATATTGTATTGTAATGTATGGTATTATTTTGCATTTTATTGTATTGTGTCGTATCATATAGTCTTGTTCTGTCTCGTATTGTTTCGTTGTATTGTGATTTGGGGTGTTAATTTCGAACGAAAAAAAAATGTTCACATCTGCGATTTCCGAACCGTGTAGCTTCTGACCGGTGTTGGTAATTTGCTGAGAATTTACTGCAACAAAGCAAGAATGGCAAGATATTTAACATACATGGAGACTATGTACCACATACTTTAACTGTTTCGCTGTCAGATATGTTATATTGCTGATTAATTTTCGAACACTGGTACCTGTGTTCCACAAAATCCACACCCCTCCATCGCGAGGACAATACGCATCTATTAGCTTGTCAATGTGTTCATATTTCGTCGGGCTAATACGTAAAATAAATTCAAGTTTCCAATAATGAACCAAAAGCTTATGTAAATAACAGTTTTGCACGAGTAACAGTAACGACTGGAAAACAGAGAAAAACTAATTAACAGCTTGTGTAGCTCAAAGGAAATGTGGGAGTTACTGTTTTCCGGCCGAAAACGAAAGTTACTGTTTTTCGGCCGAAAACGAAAGTTAAATGACCCCACACCTCACCTTTACTTTGACAGCATATCATGCATATAGTCACTAAAAAGTCGAGTTAATAACTGCTCCCGCACGTGCAGGGAAAGGTCACATAACCCACGAAACTCCTCCCAGGGAAGGGTCTTCATCCCAGCACTAACCAGGTCAGTTTTTACCCCTCAGCCCATAGGGCTGTGGGGTCTTGTCGTTGCCATGTACGTACGTCCGTCAACATTTTCTTGTCCGCTGAATATCTGTAGATCTATGAAGTCGGGTCTGACCAAACTTTGGTGAGAGCTTCCTGAATGTTGACTGATGAAATGATTAGATTTTCAGATGGCTATGATGATTTCATGATTTTTAATTATTTTTTTTAATTATTTATTGATGCTTCAGATTTTGCACTGTTATCTATGCCCATCAACATGTTCTTGTCCGCTGAATATCTGCTAATCTATCAAGTCGGGCCTGACCAAACTTTGGTGAGAGCTTCCTGAATGTTGACTGATGAAATGATTAGTTTTTCAGATGGCTATGATGATTTCCTGATTTTTAATTATTTTTTTTTATTGTTTATTGATGGCTTAGCTTTTGCATTGTTATCTATGCCAATCGGGAACCCTTGGTTGCATGTTTCATTCATTTGCGCACACTTCGCCATCCATAAGATGGCTTGCGAATCGTGTGTCTCCATTATTGCGGAGCGATATCCGGTACTTTACCGGATTCTGTTCGGCCTTCATCCGGCAGAGAACAGACTCGAGAAATCTGATAAATTACAGGTTTTCATACCACTTCTGAAACAGATATTGCCTGGGCTTACAAAATATATAGGTATGTATAACTTTCGTAGCATCCAAGAGGTGTGGTGGATCTGAAATTTTGAACAAGTAGTTCATCACATGACTCGAAAATGGCGAGTTACGTTGAAGTTACGTCAGTATATAGACTTTAGCTGATTGGCTGACGAAGTCACGTGATATTGATTTATGGAAATTCCCTCTGGCAGTTGCCGAAAGTAGGCTGAACATGGATACACACGATCCCAGGGTCAGTCTTACCGCGTATAGATGACTGAGATGGTTACAGGTTGATGTTTCATTGTGACTTTTGAAGGCTCCCTGATACAAGAAAGCCTGGTCCATTCAAGATTCAAGAAAATCATTGGATGGAACCACCCCCCCCCCCCCCAAAAAAAAATTCCCATATATTCTGGGAGCTTACATGTACATGATGCTACACTTGTTCAACCTAATGCACACCCTTGGAAGGATTTCCCCACCCCTGGGGCACTAAATGTTAAAGTTTGGGACTTTTTCCTATCCACCGCTTGTCAGCCTCATGTGATATGTACGAGATGCAGTGTACGTTGTTTTTTCACACACACACATGCTGAATCACCTAAAATGTATTTCTTTATAGTAAAATAACTAACAGGTTGGTGACATTATTTATTTCAGAAGTACAAGAGGAAATAACCGGTGGGGGGTTAAATGAAGGTCAATATTTTTCTTCAATTTTGCTGTTAAATCATTCTATTCCACATCATATGATTTATCCTAAAACTTTTGCATGAGCCATATTTGTGTCCACACATTTAACTGGTACAACATAATGCTTCAATTTCTGTCACCAAACATCTTACTGTACATGTATGTACCTTGGAAATTATTTAAAACGAGTGATTAGGAGATCCCATTTTTAGCCTGACTCTGGGCAATTTTGAACCAGTTTGCATACCTGGAGCTTATCCCCCCCCCCCCCGCCAAATTATGATAAGGGTGGGCCTGTGTTAATCAATGTGTTTACTTGTTATCACACTTGTGCAATGCATAAATTGCCACTGATAAAGCTAAACTTTCTTGCATGCTGTAATCCCAGCACACCACTCATGTGAAAACGAAGTCTATTATATACAGTGCAGAAATCACACAAACTGTATCCGCAGGGCTGTATTCAGGGATTTTTTGCAGATTCCGATCCAAAACTCCCACTTCCTTTTCGTAAATCATTATTGAGGGTCCAATGTTATTAGTGAATTTCGGCGCAAAGAGCCGTGATCAATCACAAAACAGAGGTTTGTTAACATGACATTCGATACCCTCTATGCAATCGGATCGATATTGAGGCTCCCAGAAGCTTTTTCTTCGAGTATTTCCTTTCAAATTGAACAACAACAACAACACTTTCATTTTTTGTTTCATTTGAGTTTTGGGCACCCATACGTTTTCCGGAACTAAATTGGCTCTAGATGCAGCCCTGATCCTACTTGACTAAAAAAGGCTGAGGGGTCCACGCACCTTTTAGGTGCTTGCCTACAATTCATGTTGTGTCTCTCAAGAAATTACTTTTATATAAAACTGAAATAAACCGTGAAAAGTGTACGAGATCTGATCCCGAAGCCGTAAGGATCTTCAAACGGGGACCTTGTCGGGGTAGCTTCTCCAGGTTTAACAAGGTTCCCTACATGTACTCACTTATTGTGTTTTCCTTACATGACGAATAGGCAAACAAAATTAATCCATATTCAGCAAAACAAAAAACAAAAACACTAGCCCTCACAATAGCCGACAAAGTTGAGCACTACATTGAGCCAGCTATAGCTTTGTCCCTGGATTTCTCGCTACAGGCTCACCGTTCCTCGGAGCTTGGCTTAGTGTGGATCTATGACCAGCTGTCCTGTCATAACCTATACACTGTTTATTTTAGACATTTCAGGTCTATGCAAGGTTATTAATTATTCTGTGTATAAGTTTTACTATAAGTGACCATGTGTCTCTTAATCCATTTATTGTTCTATATCTACCAGCCGGGTTTATTCCCTACTGTGTGTAATCATATCTTTGTTCCACTAGTTTATCAAAACCTTTATGTTCAGACATGTCAGATGAAACCTGCTGTGTTGGCATCTGTCATGCCAAATCTTCAGGTATATAAACCTTGTTCAAATGTTATTTATTTAAGTTATATGTACCGATAATAAACCACGAAGTACAACTTCACAACAAGTCTCCAGAGTCCTTATTTGATGTCACCCAACAGTTGAAGACCAGAACACCTGGTTAAATTGGTGGAGAACCCGGTCATGCCTTCTTTTTAGCTAGGCAATACGATCCTTGTACCAACTGTATGGAAAACTGACATCAACAGAAGAACATCATTGATCAGACGAGTGTAAACCTATTTTTTGGAAAACCACAAAATGGCTGCTCCTCTACCTCAGGTTGTTCTCACTGCCTTGGACTCACTGGACCTAAAGAATCTACCACTGTCTTGGAAAATACAAGACAATGGACAACACGTTGTTATCAGCCTTCGTTGGGAGCGGTATTCTTCTGCTACATGTAACATGTCTGCCAGCAGCACAAAGACAGGTTATGCAACAGGTGGCAGTTCCGCTAAAAATCCAAGAAGAAGATGACGAAGAAGACACCATCTGCGATTCAACGGGATAGAGCACGGATGGAAAAGTTTAGGAAAAGGAAAGAACACCATTCTAAAGACTTTTCCCACCATGCAAGTACCGGTAACTCTCAACCGATTCATTTAACTACCGACAATAATCAAACTCTAGTGAACCACATGGATTCATTGGAGTTGCAGAGCAAGCCAGAAACATCACGTGCCATTGCAGTTAAACCAAAAAAGGATACCTTTGAAGAAAAGATGCTCAAATGTCAAGAGGAACTTCAACATGCTCAGAGCAAAAATGAACAACAAGAATTGAACCATAGTATAGAAGATTCCTATCAAATGATGCTCAGTGACAATCACTTAGCTTTTCAAGAACTTGATAGTAAATATGAGGATGTTGTTGTAAAACTCAAATCAAAGACTGTAGAAACAGAAAGATTACAACATGAACTTATACTTGCGACAGCGAAGATTCAGGAACTGACTAAGCATCAACAAAACGTGCAAAAAGCAGCGCAAAACGTTAGACCGGGCCGACACAAAAATAGAGACTATAGGTTCATGTAGATTTTGAATTTTCAGATCATGTGTACCTTTCCCAAGAAGTATCTACACATATATGTTATTTAATTTCTCTTTTATTATTATACAATTAGGTTTCATTTATGTTTTGCCAGTCTAATTTAAAGGTAGGCTTACATGTAACCCCATTTTAGATGTTAATTAAGCGCCGAGGACGACGCTTAGTCGGACGGGGGGGCAAATATGACCAGCTGTCCTATCATAACCTATACACTGTTTATTTTAGACATGTCAGATCTATGCAAGGTTATTAATTATTCTATGCATCATTTTTACAGTCACCATGTGTCTCTTAATCCAGTTATTGTTCTGTACCTACCAGCCGGGTTTATTCCCTACTGTGTGTAATCATATCTTTATTCCACTAGTTTATCAAAACCTTTATGCTCAGACATGTCAGATGAAACCTGCTGTGTTGGCATCTGTCATACCAAATCTTCAGGTATATAAACCTTGTTCAACTGTTATTTATTCAAGTTATATGTACCGGTAATAAACCACGAAGTACAACTTCACAACAAGTCTCCAGAGTCCTTATTTGATGTCACCCAACAGTTGAAGACCAGAAACCCTGGTTAAA
>JAVTVY010041968.1:0-181682 GCA_036873755.1 Hanleya hanleyi | reverse complement strand
TACTCATGTCTTTTCGGTGTCAAATATGTTTTAACTTGTGATAATGATGTCAGAGTCTTTGTCTTTCGATAGATACCAAATATTGTATAAAATACCAAATATGCCATAATTTGAAGTGTTATAAATATTCACATGGTCTATCTATACCCCTATTTTAAAGTAATCACTGATATTAAGAAGTTCAGAAACACAAGAAATTAGGATATGCATTGTTGTCAATATTTATATTATGGTATCATACTCTTTTCTGCGTCGAATATATTTTAACTTATGATGGTGATGTCAGAGCCTTTATCTTTCGATAAATATCAAATATTATATAAAATACCAAATATGCCATAATTTGAAGTGTTATAAATATTCATCTGGCACTTTTCTATCTATAACCCTATTTTAGAAATTGATTTTCATTCTACAATGCCAGATTTTCAAAGCCCCATCAATGCCAAATGCCCCCACGGCCAGAGTGCAAACTAGTGACCTAATCAACTTGGCATATGATAGGCTTTGTAAGGAACGTTGTCGGCAAAATTCCCTAGGGGTCTGGGGAGGTGACACTATTGTTGGATCACGGCCTATTGGAGGCAAATGCTTTTATATTTCCGAAGCAGGCATTGTGGATGTTCTGGTGGTGTTGGTGTAAATATTTGTATTTCCTTATCTAAGACAAAACCTAATCAATAAATATTCCGAGTAGTTTACATTCAGATAGATGGTCTGAATCCGCCTTTCTCACTTTAATCATTGAACAAAGTATTCGCACCGGTAGCCCGACGGGTACACTGACGCGTGACTCCCCGCTTATTTGCGGTTTGTACAATTCCGCTCATTCCTATGGCGTCGGTATGGAGAATAATTTTATTCCATGTCAACTGGACTATTTTCGACTTCATTGCCAAAATTATCATAAATGTAAGCATAATGGTCTTTCTTGGAATAGTGATATATTTACACCAGTTATCAATCGTTTAAAATCTGTCCTATGCTACCCTATGCTGTAGACATAGGCTGGTGAGGAAGATTACGAAACACAAATGTACCACGGGAGTCGCGCGTCAGTGCACCTGCCGGGTCGCCAGCGCGAATCTATGTTCTTTACGAATTGAATTGGGAAAGCTCCATCGGTACGTTCACATCAGAAACGTACCAATGGTTCAGTCTGCCTCCACCACAGTTCTTCTTGCCGCGATTTAATATAGAGGGAGATATGGAAAAAAAACTTTGACTTATCATAACACTTCATTGACTTATCATAACACTTCATTGAGCTGTTGCTTTGCCCGCAGGATATTTTGGCTGTGAGGCCAATTTCAAGACGGACCTTCTGAAAGCTGTGTCACAACAACGAATTCTGTATCATATTTTTTTTATCCTAATTCTGTATCCCATCTGACAATGATATCATCCTAAAAGTAGGGTTTTCGCAGATATATGATCATCAGAATATTTGCCGGTGCATTATTCCTCTACCGACTTTATATAAAGTATTAATATTTATTTTTTCAGATCCGGGATGCCGTTGCTTTGATCCAATTTGTCCAAAATCTGGAAAAACAGGTTCGTTTCCCATATATAATCATTCTATTTTTATCAATTTCGCTAAATCTCCTTTTTTTTATTGATATTTTATGATTAATCCCTGCATCGAGTGTTATTTTGTTTGAAGTTCACTACATCCACCTTCGCTTAGATTATTCAACGTTAAGAATGACATCTGTAAATTTGAACCATTTTACAATATACAGGTTAAATCTGGGGAAAACTGGACAGAGATATCGGCGGCACAGGACCTCAAGTCTCATCGATTGTAAGTGCAAAGCCAGAGGTCCGTGAAAAGATTATTCTCTAAAATTATCCTTGATAAAAATCAATGAAGTACGTGAAACTGAATCATCATCGACCAGGCTAATACCAGTAAATTGTTTTTAAGTATCAAATCCACACAAATCTCTCATCTCTCATCCGTCAACTCGTGCCATGCCTTATTGTCTAGGCTTTTCATATAGAAGTACATATAATTATTTTTAAAATAATAATTAATAATAGGTTTGTGCCATGCATGTTTTATTGTTTTTCTTCTCAATTACAAGCGTCTGGTCCGTCATTCATTATTCAGCACGCTACTTTCGTATTTTGCTATCAGTGTGCGATATATCGCCAAATTTGAGGAACTTTGAGTGGAGGCGCTTGGTGGTATAGCCCTGATTTATAAGTTTCTGGAATAATGTTTTATGACGTTGATTAAAATTGTCACACTTGACACAGGATCTAGCAAATGCTACAAGGCGAGATACGTATACGCCATATGCAGGTACCTCTGGTTTATTACTGTCCAGATAGGGATAGTTTACGATGTCGATAGATAGATAGATAGATTTTATTCAATCAGGCCACTGCACAGGGCATATGATGAACAGATTTGTGAATTATGAAATCATGGCGGCGAATAAGAAGATTTAGATCAGGTGGAATAACAATAAGAACTATACTGGTACAAGTTGATAGACTCGGGTGATGTAATTTGTTTTTAACTACTTAAACTACCAATGAATTTACTTAACCGTCTTAGTATCATTGGTTTATGTGACTGAAATAAAAGTACTATCTTATATACACTTGGTCTTATACAATAATAAGATGGTAATAATTCTTATTATTTATCCAGAAGAGCTTTGCATTTCATAATCATGTGATATTCATTCCCGACTTCCGCCTTGCATAAAGTACATAACCTTTGTTCCTTGGGGATATTCTTCCACCGGCCGGTTTCAATGGGTAAATGGTGATTACTGGTTCTAAATTTCAGCATAACTTTAGCTTGTTTAAAGGATAAAATATTCAGATAATGTTCATATCCAAATTCACTTTTAATTGCCGAGTAAAAAATTCCTTTGGAAGAGCTGTTTATTTGGTCTTGCCAGATTTGGTAATATACATCTTTTAATTTCTGTTTAATTGCAGCCTTTAACCACCGTAAACTTGAAACCGACTGGTTCAGCCATATATAAGAAAATCCCAAATTGTCAAACAAAGATTTGATAAACTCAAGCCATTTACTCGATACAGTACCAAATTGTCCAAAAATAAGTTTATACATGAGAACACTAGTAGCATTGCAATTCCCACTTATTAATTTACTCCAGTAATTAATCATTCTGGAATAGATCGATATTGTAATTGGATATTGCCCTATTTCTCCATATACCATATACGTCGGAGTACTAGTCCGCAAGCCTAATATTTGTTTTAAAAATTTGATCTCTGTTTGTTCAATAAGCGATAGGGTTTCATATCCCCAGATTTCACAGCCATATATAAGTATCGGTTTTACAATTACGTCATATAATTTCAAAATGCAATCTAGTGACAAATTTAGACTTTTCGATCTCCGAAGTACACTATAGAAAGCCTTAGAAGCCTGCTGAACATTGTTTTTTATCGACTGTATAAAACGTCCTGTGTTTGTGAAATGAACACCCAGATAATTAAAACACCTAACCACTTCAACTAAGCTACCTTGACAATAAAATATGTCATTTTTATACTTTCTTCCAAAAATGATTACCTTGGTTTTCCTAGCATTAATTTTCAACTTCCATTTTTGACAATACTCAGCATAAACGTCTATTGATTTCTGCAATCCCGTTTTAGTATCTGCGAACAGAACCGTGTCATCTGCATACAATAGCACAAAGGTCTTCACATATGTAACAATATCACAATTGCTAAAGAGAATTTCTAAATCTAAGCCAGTACAATTGTTCTTTATAAAAAACTCATCTAAATCATTCACAAATATAGCAAAAAGCAAGGGAGATAAATTTTCCCCTTGACGCACGCCGACATTACAGGGGAAAGTTTCGGACAGATTACCATTACTTTTGACACATGAGTAATGTTTTGATACATACTAAATATTACTTTAAACACTTTTCCATTAATGCCGAAAGACAAAACTTTTTTCCAAAGCCCACTCCTCCAAACTGTATCAAAAGCTTTTTCTAAATCCATAAAAGCACAGAAAAGTCGTTTTCGTTTAAATTTCATAATTTGCATCAGACAATTTAGGCTAAATATGTGGTCTATTGTTGAGCATCCTTTTCTGAATCCTGCCTGCGAAATTGTAATCATGTCTTTTGTCGTAAAGTCGACGAGAGAGAAGGCCCGTTTCATTTTTATATGATGTGCGGCCAGGGGTATCTTAATTTTCCATCAAATCCAGTGAAGGTGGATATATATCCTTCACCATGTTCATTGCGTCATTTATATAGCGATTATCCACAGCAAGAAGTTCGTCTATATAGTGTTTGGTGAATGAGAAGAAACGGGCTTTGAATTGATCG
The DNA here is from genome assembly GCA_036873755.1 of Hanleya hanleyi. Classification (NCBI taxonomy): domain Eukaryota; kingdom Metazoa; phylum Mollusca; class Polyplacophora; order Lepidopleurida; family Hanleyidae; genus Hanleya; species Hanleya hanleyi. The sequence continues at coordinate 177,339 of JAVTVY010041968.1, read as the reverse complement.
GTTTTTGAAAGCGCCTGCATTTTGTCATATTCATAAGAGAACATATATAGGTCAGCCAACAGGGGTGCACAATCAGTACCCATTGGTATACCTATATGCTGTTGATATATTGTGTTGCCAAATTTATCATGAGATAAGAAATTCAAGCAACTTTATTAACAAAGAAACATCCCATGAATGCTATCATTTGTAAGCAGTACAGTTAAAGAATGTTTTATGGCTTCTGACATTAATATATCGGTGATCAGTTTTCTTGAACACGGATACTATTAATGAACTTAGACGATGAGGAATCGTAGTATAGAGAGTCGAGAAATCCCATGTGGATACATGTCTGCAGATAGGCATATAAACATACTCTGCATAGGATACCGGCCGATATCCTTCCCTAGTTTGAGCAATTTATGATTTATTGCAACCTGCACTGAATTTAAATTTCCCCTGTTGTAATCACAGTAACTCCAGCCGTGGTAGGGTTGAATGGCTCAGTTGTTTCAGTTGAAAATTCATGGTTGTCTTCACATGTTAATCTGTGTTCAGTATTATCGACTTCAGTGACATTACTTTACAATTTTAACAATGAGAATATTATCAATATGACAATGACTGTCTCAAGACATAATATCACAAAGGTAAATGCAATAAAGTTAAAAGGTGTACACCGATTACCAGTATGAGAAGCGGTTTCTGTGCGAAAAAAAAACTATTATTTTTTACGTCACAACAAAATAAATGCTAGTCACGAGCAACAATCACTATCATGAAAACACTCTATCAAATGGGACTTTGTAGTCGAATGGCAATGTTGCCCTGAGTGGTCTTCTCTCCCCTTTGAAATGAGAAACAAACGCGTCACGTGCATATGTAGCATGCAGACTGTCATTGCTTCCCAGTATATTGTGATGGTCATGACTTACGAATCCGTGAAATTATGTACTAGGACTTGTCGGACATGTGAGCTGCAGTCACACCATTTTGTTGTCTCTTGACATTAATTAAACGCAACATATAAACCGGGGTGATGGGAAAAGATGCCGAAGTACTGACAAGAAATCATATGACCTCCACAGGTTTCCTAGTTTGAATACAGCCATCAGACAAACGCGTCACGTCACGCATATGTGTAGCACGCAGGTTGTCCTGGCTTCCCAGTATATTGTGTTGATCATAGCTTAGGAATCCGTAAAATTATTATTGTCGCAGCCTCTTGGCAATATGTCTCTTGGGATTGAACTTTCAGTAATCAGCGGTCATCCACGTCAATAATCGAAACACGATTTTCGTTCGACATTTAACAGAAAAATTTAATTTAATACTAAAAACACACACGTTGGTTTCTTGCAAGACAATGTTCAACGTTCTTCGATTTTCATGAATTCGGTGTTCACGGGCAGTTCGTCATGTAAGGATCTTCAAACCGAGAACACCGTTTCCATGTTTAACAAAGGTTCCCTACATGTAGTCACCTATTGTGTTTTCCTTACATGAAGAACAGGCCTGTTCAGCAGATCGAGTAAGCAAACTGCTCCTCAAATGAAATAACCGGCACCACAGACTTGTAAACCAGTTTATATCTCAAATTTATTAAATGATATACATATTCTTGTTACAGGCGTGAAGAAAACAACAGAGGACTAAGTTTTCCGAGCATATCGGCTTCCGGTTCAAATGGTGCCATTATCCACTACTTCCCTCAAAACGCTACCGACAAGAAAATCACAATCAACGAAATTTACCTGCTAGACTCTGGAGGACAATACCTGTAATTATTAGATTTGATTTTTCGATTTTGTCAGCTACTGGTTCGTATAATTTCACTTTGCCCTATCTTTTAACCCTGGACAATATTTTGACCTGGTGATAGCTGGCATATGTTTTCAAAAACAGAAAAATCTTCTTTTTAGATAATAAATCCAGAAACTAGATCTATATTCTAGAATTTTGATACGATTCTAGAAATAAGAATTATTTTGTTGTACTTTCTGAAAAAATCAGTAGTATCATATTTTTTTGCTTTCCAAGAATTACCCCAAATATGCTTGTGATGATAGCTTATATATTGAGCTTCTATATTTAATTTAGAATCACTTTTTCTGAATTTTCCAACCTAGTTTGGATCTGAAAATGTCATTTTCTTGTTTTGAGAAAGATAATATGTCAATGGGGTAAGAAAAAATTCTCTCATTAATTTTGAATTGAGGATTTTTCAAAGAAATTTATTTTCTTAAAGCAAGAAAAGGACATTTTATGGCCTAGAATATTTCAAAGAAATCAGAACTACTGATATCTCATCAAATAATGAAGATAAATATGAGAGCAATCGCCACAAGCAACTTATAAGTAATTAGATTAGCTATTTAAGAATATTTTTCCACTCACACCTTCTGAAAGTATATAAGAAAATATCTTTTATTACTAAAAGGACATCACAATTCTAGAATACTGATCTAGTTTCTAGATTTATTATATGGAACAGCATTTTTCTTGCTTTTAGAAAACCATTTATTGGCTGAGCACAGGTGCTTGCTGATCTCTTTGGTAATGAAATACGAGACTGAAATTTGAGATTTAATTCGACCATTTTAATAAGAATGTAGACGCGTTAATATTTTTTTTAATGCACAATTAACCAACACCGGAAATCGATGTTACTCCCACTTTGATAACCAATCAGGAAAGCTGACCAGATGCTCTGGGCAAGTACAACTGTGGATTTATGATTATTGTTTACTAGTACATGCAGACTATTTTCGTCACAGTTTTATTTTAATCATCGTTAAGATTATTTGAGTTAATACGATGTGACGTTCAACAGGGATGGTACCACTGATGTCACGAGGACTTTCCATTTTGGTCAACCGTCAGCTTACGAGAAGGTTGGTTTCGCAGTTGTTAACGGATAACCTATGGTTGGAAATACTGCAGAATCTCGAGAAACGGTGGTCCAGTTGATAATCAAGCTGACTCACTCTCTCTAGCTGTTCTAATCCTATCCATTGTAAAAGGAAAGAATGTCCGTTGGGGAAAAATGTCCAGGTCCTATCTAATAACCTAGCAAAGACATTTTTCCTGATTTGCAACTCAGGTAATATTTCCTGAAGAGAAACAAATATAAAAGGGGACATTGTTTCCTGGAATTTTCTTCTCTCCTTTCACACTGGCCCCTCACCTCCACTCCACCCCGACCTAAGGAAATTTTTTGGTGATCCCAAACGAAGAAAATTCTGAGAAAAAAAAACGAAGAAAACAAAAACGAACAAAAGGCTACTTTGTAGACTCGTAGATTTTCATTTTTGGACCATTTCGACAAAATATACTTGCATGACCCCCAGAACAAGGTATCACGTGTCCTTTCCCTTATGCCCCAAATTATTATTATTTCACGTCAAATAATTATTATCTAATGTATCGCGCAGTGTTTATGGAGTAATTTGCACAAATAACAAATTCGAAAAATCATTCCGAAAAATCGACCAAGCAAATGCATTTTCGGTAATGTGACATCCTAGATACCGGTGTTTTAAACAGCTGCCTGGACATTATTTTCTTTCACAGGAGGCATACACCAGGGTTCTGATGGGTTCCATTGACCTAGCCTTGTTGAAATGGCCAGAAGGATTGTACGGTATGTTACCAATACAGTACAGATGATATCTCATGCTTGTGCCATTAGTCTCTTCAATAATGTTTACGCTTCTTTTTGACTTTTCATTCTCCGTTCACTGGAATTTTATTCGTGGGTGCTGTTTTTCTTATTTTTATTTTATTTTTATTTTTTTTATCTGGACCCCGGACCTTCATGATATTTACAGAAATTGAGTGGATTTCTGTACATTTGACTACAGTGATATTCGTGATGTGATATGAACTGCTCTGATATTTATATATAGGTCGTGATATTGATGCATTGGCTAGGGCAGCTTTATGGAAGGTTGGTTTAATTTATCGGCACGGAACCGGACATGGAATCGGATCATATCTCAGTGTTCACGAAGGTATGAGACAACAAGTAGCAATTAATTTCTAGTAGTAAATCATATATATTAATAATAATTAATAATAACAATATTTGTTGTTGGTGCTTGAAATAATGAAAGAGGAACTCACGCCATCGTCAACGTTGTTTTTTTGACGATATACACAGTCTTGTCAAGAAATTTGATGCAACGAATGCAATGATCTCTGCTGCCTTCCTCTTGATTTATCGTGATATCTAATTGTAATGCTTTCTGTTGTACACTTTGGCATTCAGAATATGATAATTGATGTCATATAGATCTATGTCGCATACCAGAATTATTCTCATGACATCAGCTTATATTCCTCATACGGTCAGATATATCCTCTGATTGCACTTGTGTTAAAATTACGGCGCGCAACTTTTGTGCGCATTGCTCTCAGCCAGTCAGCATCGTCCGTTACTAAACGGAACAGAAAGGGCACAAAAAGGCACGGCTAAACAAGACTTTGTATATCGTGTGGAGTTTTTTCAAATAGATAAGAAGCTTACTATTTTACACTTCCATGACATATACTAGAAGTGTTTTTCGTGTGCAGATAAATGCTTCGTGTCACTTAAAATTAATTAAAACTAAATGCGCATGCGCACCGCATTTTTCGGTCCAGCGCAGTCAGCGGTTGTTACATTGACAGATAAGGAAATTACAAACTCAGACAATGGGGGATTGACCAGAATAGAAGATCGACCGAACAATCTGACTGAAAATTATCTTGGCAACATTTGAACATTCTTCAGACGGATGTAATGGACGAGTATGTTTTCAGCTAAAGGACAACAGTCGGTTCAGATTTCTCTTCTGCTATATATATATCACAGAATAATGCTCGTGTTTCAATCGTCCAGGTCCTGGTAGAATCAGCACGGGATACAGAGAGAGCGCACACGAGGCTTCATTGCACGAAGGAATGTTCTTCTCTGACGGTATGTACGGGACCAAAAGTTGTAAGCTTCAGTATTCTTTTAACCGTTCAGATCTGTTAAAAAAATAGGCTGAGATATGAAAATTTGGTTCTTTGGAATCATGATCTCCAAGATGCCAATCTCTACGGAACTATTCCATGAAGTTGAATTTCTCTTGGAATGTCTTTCAAAATACAGCCATTTGAATGGCGAACCCTGTCGGGGAAACTCACTACGAACAATACGAAAAAGGGCCTAATCAGCACTATGGAATATGTCGTTAAAACAAAATCTTGTTAGCGTGTTAGCGTTCATATTCATCTCTTACTTATAAGAAACTGTCCAGTTTTAGCGTCACGGGAGACCGAAACACAGAACGACCCAATTCCGTTTTGAAATACTCGTAACAGAGCTGCTCGCAGATTACGCGCCACAACACCCGTCAGTTTCTGCTGACTGGTTCAGCTTTCTGCTTCCTGTGCAGCTAAGATTGGACAGATTGTTGCAAACAAGGGCTCAATACAAGGGTGAGATGATACATATTCGAATTGTTTTATTGTTCGTGGCAACTGGCGTTCACAAAACGTAACCGTTGGGTATTTTTACAACAACTAGTGCTGGGGAATAGCATGTCGCCAGGGCTGTGATCGTACGCAGAAGAGCTCCGTCATGATCAGTCTACATGTTTCAAGCAGTCACCAGATTTCTGTTCCATATTTTTATTGGTTATAGTTCCGTTTGTGTTTAGGGCCTCTTTCGCTGCTAATAGATATCATACAAAATGTTAATAATTACATCAATTTGAACTCGTGCTTCAGAGCCTGGCTATTATGAAGACGGACAATTTGGCATTCGCCTCGAGACAATTGTGATGGTGGAAAAAGCCGAGACCAAGGTGAGAGTACCCTGTTGTACATTTTACAAGCAATTAATCATATTCTATCGGTTGTCAATGGTCATATTTACGCAGTTGAATCGCAACCTTGATATATTGAAAATAGTCCAAATCAATTGGTTCTAAAACAGCATAGGCCAAAAAAACCGAAATCAATCGGTAGCTTATGACTGTCTTATCATTGCATGCTGTGCTTTTGAGCTAAGCCTAAATCTACATTATTGTCAATGGTCCACTTGCACATTAGTGTGAGAACAAAGATGAGCCTGTTTATGCAGTGACCCACGACTTCAGCTGATTAGCTACTGCTTCGTATATTTTAACTGTATCCTATCTTTTAATGTGGGAGAATATACTGGTGATAGCTGGCAGAATTTCATGTAATTTTTGTCAAATTATACATTATTCTAAGCATAATAGTACTTTCTTTGAATACTGAGAATATAAAGTAGATATGTATAAAATTATGGCAGTTATCACTGATTGAAAAATCTCCCAGGTTAAAAGATGAGGCAAAGTGAAAATGTACGAACCATGGACTGTGGGGTTGAACTTACAGTTGAATTTCTGAATTTTCAATGCTGTTAGAAATATTCTCAATTGTTCAGCACTGTTCTTATTAAGCGATGGTCATTATGTTCACTTATACAATTGTAGTGAAAAATATAGCAATCAGTTTTGTTTTGTCTATTACAGTACAACTACCAGAATACGACATTTCTGGGATTCAAGCCGATCACACTTGTTCCGTTTGAACCTAATCTGATTGACGTAAAATTGATGAACGCCGAACAGGTACGCAAAGTTGTATTGATTGGTCTCTACATCCTGTCTGTAATGTTGCGTAGTTATTGGTGGTGACGATGTATTCTTATACTCTAATTTCGTGTTTCTAAAATTCACCTGCCTATCAAAATGTTTCAAATATCTCTCTTGTAAGAAACCAACTTGTGTTTTTATTATTTTTATTTCATATACATTTGGAATTGGCACTAACTGTCATACGATATAGGTCTTTCGATTATTGACGCGGAAATTCTTTTATGGACGACGGCTGAACACCGATTGTCGGATCTGACGCTTGCTATCATTGTACTTTACGTTGTTTCTTCCACATACAGATCGCTTGGCTCAACAGCTACCATCAGATGGTTTACGACATTATTGGCAAAGAACTTCTGGAGAGGAACTTGACAGATGCCTACAACTGGATGGCCTTGAGAACAACGCCTTACCGAAAACCCGAGTTCCCAGATGACGATATGCCTAAAGATATGAGTAAGAAATATATTACTAAAATAATGAAAGATGCGGTGCTGCGGTCACATATTGAACGTGTCAAAGCACAAATCCGAGAATGTCTTTTAGATACAAGTCTCTCTTCGAGGGGTAGGCCATTTCAATAAACCGACCACATCACATTGGAAAAGAATTAGAGCGTTTAAGAAGAAGGCTGGCAACTTTGTCACAACTTCCGAAAACAGTTCTCAATTGCACGACAATAGATGTAATCCCGGTACCTATTTCTGATATATAAAATGATATTCACTAAACCACATTCGCAGGATAATCGCAAATAGTGTTCTGTCCTGGCAACCTGGGAACTTTGATATTTCCATTTTCAGATCGCCCTACTAGTTCCTACCCTAAGGTTGAAGACCGACCTACATGTGCCCCCGATAATACTGAGGTAAATATGCTTCTTTGAATGTATTTTTCCATTATTCCAATTGGTATTTCAAAACGTAGTTGGACAACAGTTCAGTTGTACTCGATTCTACACTCAACTTGGGAAGATATCAACGGGCAATTCCCGGATTGTGGATTCAACACTGTGTTCTACTATCTATTGAATCGCATTCCTGTGTAACGACAAAATATACTTACTGCATTCTGTCATCTAAAGTACTGCCCGATCCGTTCCAAGTCTTTTCTCATTCTTGTCTTGTCTTCTTGTGTTTTGTGCAAATATCACCAGGCTCTCTCATTGGCTAATATCTAGCCCTCGCGTGCATTCTCGTGTATTCGGGACATTTCACTAGTAGCACGTTATTACTTCACGATGACATCATGGAAACCTCAGTGCTATTCTGATATCGGCATTTCAACTAACCTTTGTAAAGATAAGACCATCCTGAAAACGCAATATCTATTTACGTCATGTATGCTGCCCAGTACTCCGACAACGATCTGCTGCTCTACTGTGGGAGAGTGACATCAATCCGAACTACATATCCATCCTGTCATTGCGATGTTATGACGACGTTGTTGGCTCTGGATTACGCGCCCCTCAGCAAGTTCGTGTACTCTTGTCTTATAAGTAAACTTTCAAATTGCTTCAGGTTGAGTAACACAATCTATAATCTATGTACGTGGCAGGTGATATAAATACCACCATATGCAAAAATTACAGAAAATTATCATTTCAAATTCAGTTCTTTCTCATCCTTCCAAACGCTATATACTAGTAAACGATCTTCTTCCTTTGGATAATGGCTAGATATAGGTGGCGTGCTTAATAATATATACCCACTTTCTCTGGATTGAAGGATACTATACTGATAGTCCAAATAAGATTCCAGAAAACTAGCTTGAGTTTATATACATTATTATACGCCCGTCAAATTTGACGGGACGTATTATGGTATGGCGTCGTCCGTCCGTCCGTCCGTCCGTCCGTTAACTTTTTCTCGTCAACGCAACTCGTCCTAGAGTTTTCAGTGGATTCTTTTGATATTTGGTCCACGTGATCGGTACCATGTGTAGATGTGCATGAACATTTTTCGGCCCGATTCGACGTTTTCTTGAGTTACTCCCCTTGATTTTGGTCTGAAATCCTTGTATTTGGCACCTACTGTCTTCGTCAACGCAACTCGTCCCAGAGTTTTCAATGGATTCTTCTGAAATTTGGTACACATGATCAGCACCATGTGTAAATGTGCGGAAACTTTTTTCGGCCCGATTCGACGTTTTCTTGAGTTACTCCCCTTGATTTTGGTCTGAAATCCTTGTATTTTGCACCTACTGTCTTCGTCAACGCAACTCATACCAGAGTTTTCAATGGATTCTTCTGAAATTTGGTACACATGATCGGCACCATGTGTAAATGTGCGCGAACTTTTTTCGGCCCGATTCAACGTTTTCTTGAGTTGCTCCCCTTGATTTTGGTCTGAAATCCTTGTATTTTGCACCTACTGTCTTCGTCAACGCAACTCGTCCCAGAGTTTTCAATGGATTCTTCTGAAATTTGGTACACATGATCGGTACCATGTGTAGATGTGCATGAACTTTTTTCGGTCCGATTCGATGTTTTCTTGAGTTACTCCCCTTGATTTTGGTATGAAATCCTTGTATTTGGCACCTACTGTCTTCGTCAACGCAACTCGTCCCAGAGTTTTCAATGGATTCTTCTGAAATTTGGTACACATGATCGGTACCATGTGTAGATGTGCATGAACTTTTTTCGGTCCGATTCGATGTTTTCTTGAGTTACTCCCCTTGATTTTGGTCTGAAATCCTTGTATTTGGCATCTACTGTCTTCATCAACGCAACTCGTCCTAGAGTTTTCAATGGATTCTTCTGAAATTCGGTACACATGATCGGTGTCATGTTTTTTCGACCCGATTCAACATTTTCTTGAGTTACTCCCCTTGATTTTAGTCTGAAATCCTTGTATTTAGCACCTACTCAGCTACTGTCTTCGTCGTGAATGCAACTCGTCCCAGAGTTTTCAAATGGATTCTTCCGAAATTTGGTACACATGATCAGTATCATGTGTAGATGCGCATGAACTTTTTCGAACCAATTCGACTTTTTCTTGAGTTACCCCCCTTGATTTTAGCCTGGAATCCTTTTATTTGGCACCTACAGTCCTGAACGAAACTCATCCGAGGGGTTTCATTGCATTCTTTTGAAATTAGGTACACATGATTGGTGCCAAGTGCACATGTGCACACACTTTTTTCAAGTTGAAAAGTTACTCCCCATGATTTTGGTCTGAAATCTTTTATTTGCCACCTACTGTCCTCGTGAACACAACTCGTCTCAGACTTTTCTATGGATTCTTTGAAATTTGGTACATATGATCGGTACCATGTGTACATTGTAGATGTGCACAAACTGTTTTTGAGCTGATTTGATGTTTTCTTCAGATACTCCTCTTGATTTTAGTCTGAAATACTTGGCACCTACTGCTAGTTTGGCCCCATTCATCAGGCTGATGAGCTTACTTTTGCAGCTTATAGTAACACAAATCTTGTTTTAAAGTTACTGATGCATACCCCCCCCTCTCCCCGATCTGACTTCCAAACCTGCCTACACCACTTATACAACAATGATGGCTCACACATGTACAGTATTATGACAAATGCAACAATACGAACAACATACAGTCCAGGAAGGTTCATTTGTATGGTTAACCTTTGTCTCTAACAACATTCAGGAGATAAAAATGTTGTTTATCGACTGTATTTTTTACGGGCGTATTTTGGGTTCAATTGAACTCTTGTTATTTTATGCCTGGAGCTTGATATTAATCTTGCCTTTTTACGTCTTTTGATTATGGGCGCGGCACTTATTCATGGACGACGGCTAGCTACTGAATGTTAGACATGACGCTTTTATGTGCCCACATCACTCAATTATCTACTTTGAATGTTTGATGTAAGAGTTCCATATATCATATATTTCAGTATGGCAGGTGCTTGCTATAATTTAGCCAGAAGTGGTGTGAGCACATTGTTAGAATGATTTTGTCGAATCGATCGGAAAAAACCTTGGTCGCTTTTGACCCAACATGTTTTGGTATAGGCCTGACATACCCAATGTAATTAGATCGTGAGGATATAGGGTCGAGATTTGAGGCAAGAATATTGTCGACAGATGTAGTGGATAGACCACTGCGACTCCATATTTTTGGGTCAAAATTGGGTCGGGATGATTTTTGGCCCAATCAATCTGATGGGAATGAACTTTTTCATCAGGAAGTGTTGGTCGAGATTTTGACCAAAAACATGTTGACCAGATATTCTTGGGTCGAACACTCCTCGACTCAAACTTGTTGGACCGCAGCGACCAGATATTTTTGACAGTGTAAAGATAGCATATCAAATAGGAAGAACGAACAGTTCAATTATCAGGTACAAGTCCGTACATTCATTTGTAGCCTACCCCCGCTGTACGAGTGGAGACAACGAGCCGACTAGCCAACCTTAGAGATACCATGAGACAAAGCAACATCGTTGCTTATATCATTCCAACGGCCGACGCTCATAATGTAAGTCAAATGCAATGTCAGAATTTTTTCTATAAACCTGCATGTAATTTTGGAAAAGTTATAATATCCAACCGATCATGAAGAACTGCCCTTGCACACGTTCTGCGACATTCAACAAAGAGGCGTTGAAAGACGCTGACACTTACTTCGAATATCAAATCTTGGAACAGAATATCTGGTAGATGCCGCCTGGAAAAGCTATCTTCCAGATATACCGTCCCAGAATTTGATCCTCAGAGTATTGGCACCTGACTATTGACTGCATGAGTTCCATGCACGTATCACACTTTTAATTAGTATATCGGTTCTACTTTAAGTAGTATATTGCATAATTTATGATTTAAGTTATCGAGCTGATTTTCGTATGTTTTATTAATAACACGCTGTTTATATATTCAAATATTACATCCATTTTCTCATACATATTACACATATTTAACTTTCACTGATGCAGAGTGAGTATGTGTCCGATTACGACGCTAGGCGGCGCTATATATCCGGATTTTCCGGCTCAGCAGGTCAGTGTCGCCATCTTGTTTTTTTTCCAGTTATTATCTTATTTTATTATTAATCTGAATCCAGAGGGCATATTTCTCACAGACGTAGTATTGCTTTTGAGTTCGCTCCATTGTTATCTTTCTCAATACTCTGTGGGTTTCTTTGTCGTCGCTTTGTGCGATATATTCTTCTTGGCAGCGGAAGGAAACGGTGGAAGCAGAATGTTATAGTGCTGTGTGGAGTTGAGGTCGAACAATGTAGATTTGGAATGCTAATATTGCAGTTAGCAGCTAAGTTACATGGAATATAAGAAGTTATGGTATATTCGTGAATCTTGAGTAACGAACATTATCCATCGGCATGATCGGTTATCATGTGAAATGACTCTTGATTTCTTGTCTCCCATCAAGACTGTTTTTTTAAGTGGCACGTGAGGGGTCTTGCTTTTCATTATGCAACGCTCATTATTTGAAATTAATTGGGGCAGCAAACGAGTTACCTACCCTGATGGGGACCTCCCAGTGGAGCATATTATTTTCATCGATCTTGCCATTTCCATCGTTAGCATTGATGTATCTTTTGAGGTTGTTGGCTTAAACAAGTTACTGATTTCAATATGTTCAAATCGATATATTGCGCTTCGAAAGTGTATCAAGTGACAAAAACAGCAAAAACAAAAAGAAAATAATGAAAATATTGAGAAAAAAGGGCAATACCCGGTATGTAAAATGACATGCGGGCGGCTAACGGGAAACAAGGAATTAAGTGTGAACGGCCTAAGATGAACAAAGAATTACTTGTAACACTTCTCTTGTGTAAACTCTTAATTAATGATGTTGGCAATATAGAGAGTCTCGCATCAAGGATAACGACTTTAACTCTCTGTTGATTCAGGTACGGCTGTGGTGACTTCTGGTAAAGCCGCCCTTTGGACGGATGGTCGGTATTTTCTTCAAGCGGAAGACGAACTTGACTGCAACTGGATCTTCATGAAGTCTGGTAAGTTGTTTACATCACTATCACCTCATACCACCCCGTTTTTATTTTTTATTTTTATTATTATTTTTATTTTTTAGTAGGTGGAATATTCAATTAGTACCCTAGTACTTGTACCACAATCCTCCCTGAGCCGGAGATGGTCAAGATTGTTGCTCAAACTCCCCCAGTTTAGGTCATCTGTGGGCATGAAGCTATCCGCAATATTTTCATGAATCATTTCTCTAGCATTGTTTTCTTCTTCTTTACAGTTGTGTCCAATTTTACGGCAGAATATTAATAATAATGACGCGAAATTGTTTGGTGCACGGTGGCTGTCTACGGGCTAGCTGGACCGACGCTTGTATTTGCAAAACAATTGACTGTTGATTCTATAATCGCAAGTCTCCTATAGTGGGTACGAAAAATACATTTCCTATATTCACCTATGCGTATACAATTCGCCTTTTTAAAAACATATTTCCAGAAAATCATATACTTTGGGAAGGCGCCTCGAAAATGTCTTCAACAGAAAGATTCTCTCTTCAATAGGTCTATTAATCGTATCAAGAAACAAGTTAACGCCCACGTTTTGGTCATTTTTCTAAAATCTTGATCTGGCTTTTCTCGACAATTCTTAGACTTTTTTTCATCATATAATTACAGAAAGAATTTCATCAGACGTGTGTACGTGGACTTGGATCCTCGTACGAAGATATTGATGCTCGTCTTCGTAACTTAACTTCAGCATCTCCTAAAACATTTCCAAACCTGAGGATCAAGAAATATTGCATATATGCAAACATTGCAAAAGTCTGATGCCAGTCATTTGTCTAGATAGAATCATTTTAGCTGCATTGATGAACTAAATATTCCACCTATTTCCAGACGGGTAAATACCCATATCGCAACCACGAGAAGCAACTTTGCTGAATTCGTGACAGCAGTTCCATACCATATTTAAACCGCGTCTATTTGTCACCGCCTGCATATAATAGCACCATATCGTTGACCATGTAGCAAATATTGGAGAAACACGAATTGGTATGGACGCTGCCATCTTGAAACAACTCCGCACAGAATGCTATCCGAAAAAAGGGACTGGGCGAAATGTCGAGTTTGGTGACATTTTCTACTATCATTGACAAATTTATCATTTGTTTTCCAACAAGCAGGCCGGCCTCCACTTAATGACCTATCTCGAGTCAGTTCATGCTTTTATCCTACATTTGCACACAGTCAACTGCGCTGTATTACTTCCGTTACACCTATAAAGGCATGGAACCTTTTCTGAATAGAAGTATCTACCAAAAACCAAGATGCACGACAGCCAGATTTTCACCCTGGATATGAAAGTATATTATCTTCGTATTTCAGGACTGGTGGTGTTATAGATAGGTGTATGGGTGGGCGGCTAATGTCTGTCCATTTTAATTAGTCGTCTACTTTGGAGCTTGTCAAAAATCAATCGTTAGCTCTGCGTAAATTTCCTTTTTTTGCAGCTTGTAGAACAAATTGAACATCTACGAATGACTACCATTTCTCCGTGATATCGATAATATATCACGCTTGAAATAACTTTTCAATTATCTCCATATATAACTCCAGTACAGTTGTTTCATTTACCAGGCCTCAATTACATAGGGAGACGTCATAATGTATTCATTCTCATTGGCACAAAGGTCATTGATGCCGTATAAAGTAATAACAGGCGGTCCGTGGGTGTGCCAAGTGAAATTGCCGAATGGTATACCGCACACACGTCTATGACCGTAAACGGCATTGCTGACCTTCGTGCTAGACAACACGAATGCATTATGGCGTCTCCCTATATGTAATTGAGTCCCGATACACAAAACAGCTGTACTGGAGTTTTATATCGAGAGAATTGCAAAGTTATTTCAAGCGTGATACGGTATCGATATCACGGAGAAATGGAGTCATTTTGTAGAGTTTTGTCTGTTCTACACGATGCAAAAAAGAAAATTAATGCAGAATTAACTGCTGATTATCGACAAGCTCCAAAGTAGACAACTAATTAAAATGGACAGACTATAGTAATATTTGCATGATTAAATTTGTTCAAAGTTCGGGATGCTAGGTTCTGTAGCCCGATAATCATGTGGTATACGTAAGATGATCGTGTATAAGTCACTTCGGTGCCATGTGTTAACTGCTTTTTATGTCGACTGCCATGTTACTGATCTTCCAGAGGAGGAAGGTGTTCCCACAATAACAGAATGGCTTGGATCAGTACTGACCAGTGGGCAGCGAGTGGGCGCCAACCCCTATCTCATATCCAGTAGTAAGTACCGGTATATACCTACAGGTGACCGTGGTGTGTGAATGAAACACTGATAAAACGAATGGGTGACCGAGGTGTAAATATTATCTCCATGGTTTAAGCATTCACTGTGATGTAAACTATTTCCTTGACTGTGTAAATAATTTTTTGGACGATTTTTTTATTTTCTTGCATTTTCCGACATCTGGAGAACTGTGTCCAGACGAGATAAATGGGTATTTTTAAAATTCCAGTAAGTCACCTGGTAATATCTAAAACCATAGAGATTCGGGGACATTGAAAAGGGAAATCTTTTAATACAAAACCGAAACCAACTGTCGAGCGAACTGCAAGAAAATTAACTGAAAATTCAGCTGATTTCGTGGAAGATTCAAAGAAAAAATCAAGGAAGCTCCAAACTCATCAATGTCCCTTATGTGCAACCGTAATATCAATAGTCCTTTATAAATATTTGGATTTCAGTGCATAGAACATCATCATGGAAAGGTCTTGCAATTCAGTGAGGGAGATTCTTGGCGCACGACGATGCATGACGTATAAAGTGAGAAACACACGATCAAATTTTCTTTGATCAGTTTCCATGAAGCCTTGTGTCGAGTGTTCTCCAATTATCCAGTTTCTTTGATCGTGTGTCAGAGTAACAGGATTTATTTGCTGCCAACTCTCCTACAGTTAAAATCTGGGGCATTCTAAACAATACAATTCAATAACTTTGTTGCCCCATATTTTTACACAGCTCACGTGGTGCATAGGAGAGATCGACTTAGCAATGCGCTTGCGCAGCTCCCGTTTTAAATGTCCCGGCTTATTTTCTATGACCACGTGTTCATGCTACTTTTTGTGCCAGATGAAATTTAATTTTGCCGTATTTCCCAATTACTGTCAAAGAACAATTGTTTGTGCTCAACCGACGCCTATATTCCATACTATTTTGAACATGGGGAACGAATAATATAACGCTAATTATATAACGCAGATAATTGCTAATATAACGATGTTACTATTTGTTTCTGATTACAGGCAGGTGGTTATCTATGGCGACTGAACTGAGGGGATACAACATCGAACTGGTGGATATTGATCCGGAACTTGTTGACCAAATATGGCAAGCATCAGACAGACCGGATATTCCAGCAAATCCCGTAGAAGTTCTTCCAATTGAGTTTTCCGGTATATTACTCCATTTTCATCACCGATCCAAACAGACATAATTTCTTAAATTAAATAACATAGGATCGAGTTTTATCTGTGTTAATTAATTGTACCGCCTGAGTCACTCTAATTTCCCATTTCTTCAACAGACCGAAGATAGAGTATTCATATTTTATCCCAGATTGAATAGACCTAAAGTCTGTCCACTTTAATTAGTCGTCTACTTTGGAGCTTGTCAAAAATCAATAGTTAACCCTGCAACAATTTTCTTTTTTTCAGTGTGTATAACAATCTAAACTCTAAAAAAATACTACCATTTCTCTGTGATATCGATAATATATCACGTTTCAACTAACTTTTTAATTGTCTCCATTTAAAACCCCTGTACAGTTGTTTGTGTACCGGGCCTCAATTACATAGGGAGACGTAATAATATATTCATGTCTACTGGCACAAAGGTCATTGTAGCCGAATAGAGTAATAACAGGCGGTCCGTGAGAGTGTCACTTATATCCCATGCCCAGTGAAATTGCCGAATGATAAACCGCACACACCTGTATGACCGTACACGGCATTGCTGACCTTTGTGCTGGACAACACGAATACATTATGACGTCTCCCTATGTAACTGAATTCCAGCAGATGAAACAACTGTACTGGAGTTTGATATGGAGAGAATTACAAAGTTATTTCAAGCGTGATTTATTATCGATATCACGGAGAAGTGGTAGTCATTTTTTAGAGTTCTGTTTGTTCTACACTCTGCAAAAAAGAAAATTATGCAGAGTTAACTGCTGATTATAATTATCGGTTTCAAGTACTGTTGAGACAGCTCGAATTTTTGTAATGAAATAATGTGACAATGAAAAAGGATCAGTCGAACGAGAGAAATAAAAAATAAATGGGCTTTATTTTCGAAATTTGAGCCAGTATTTTCTCATTGCATGTGTGTCATCTAATCGTACACTCATTCAACCCTTTAATTCAGGAAAAACATGGAGAACGAAGGTCGTCATTCTCCGACATTCGGGCGTAATCCGACATTATCTGCGCAGAGAGAATGTGGAAGCACTGGTCGTGTCGAGTTTGGACGAAATCGCATGTAAGATTTCCTATCTGCCTGCTGCCAGTAATTGCATCTGCGCTGATACAGTCAGATCCGGTCAAATCAAATTTCGATTGGGATTTGCCTGGGCCACGGTTCATGGGGGCGGGCACCGCCTGTTCTTGGATTGTTTTGCGTCTGAATGTCGATAGTCCAAGGCCGGACCCTTTTTATGCTCTCAGATAGCACGTCAACGTTTATTGGATTATGATTAAAGGTTTTGGTCGGGGTTGAAACAGCATAAGAACAGACGTCGTATGGCTATATAACACCACGCGAACTGTATTCCACACCACATTTCGTGTAACATACAAACCCACATGCCCATAAAGCGAAGCAATTATTACGGTTTTTACAACAGCGTGAACTTTCAACATTAGCATATTACTTTTAGAATGACAAAGGATTACGAATGTTCATTCCATCGCAAGGAAGATATTTTTGGCAGTATGCGGCTCATGTCCATTACTACGCGTACGGTTCTTAGCTTACCGTGGCCTTTCAGCAGAAGCCGTTGTCTTTTGTTGTCGAATGTTTATTCCCATCCAAGTGATGTTCATTTCCACCGCATTCGTTCGTGGTGTTGACCAGACAATGAAACGCTTAAATCACCCGGCACGGCATGTAGTGCGACGTCAAATTTAACTCGGCTGCCTTTTCAAAGAATGAGTGTATGATGGTATATTGTTGTGTGTCGAGCCGCAATCAGAAAGCAAATTTACTCGAAGTTCAGTGCTGTGTTAATTGTTGCATTTTACAGTATTCTGTTGTCTGTTGAAATACATTGGAGTGTAGAATGGGAACGGAGGAATGCTGGACAAAGTCCTTGCTACCTTGCAATGAACATTCGACGATGTGTCCAAAAGTAACCGACTATCATTGAAAGCTCCACACTCAAATACGAACCGTAATATTGCGAATGTTTTATGTTACATACAGTACCGTAGACAAAAAAAACGGTATTTCGTCTTTCTAAACCAAAATTACTTTTTACTAACGAATTAGTATAGCGACCTCAATTGACGATGGAAAATGACAAAAAGGATAATTCTTTACAGCTTAAAACACGTGCAACCAATATATTTGTTTTCTCCCGAGAATAGAAACAATTTATCACTATCATTACACAGTATATACCGGCTTGCTGAAACCGATGGCCTAACTATACTATGAAATTGAATTGTATTTACTAAATATCATGGAATGAGTGCAACTTTCCAATGTTACCTCTCCTTCCAATTGATAAAATATATTATAGATTCATAGATTCATTTATTGTAACGAAATATACAGGCCTACATGAGACAAGAGACAAATATGATCAATATACAAGAAATCTCCACTATTTTGCACATTTTCAAGGCAAGGATGAGGCGAGATGCCTTGCATATAACCAGACATTTAATGTAAATGATTTTAGAACCGAAGAAGTAAACTTTGATGGTGATTTTGATCAACAAGGGCTGATCGAACGAATGTTCCTTTCAATTTTTCGCTTGACGAGGAGGCCAGACAAGGAGATGGAATCTAAAATACAACGCTTTTCTTTCCGGATCGCTATATAACAACACACCAACTGTAGTCTCCATATCATAAACACGGTCTGTCTTCACATGTCGTGTATAACATGCAGACATGTGTTAGCATGCACGCCCATAAAGGGAAGCTTTCAATTGCAAGGTTGTTGTGTTTTACAACCCACAATCTCGTGAAGCAAAGGTACTTTCCAAGGTAATTAGCTATCAATGCGACCGTTCCGCTATGTGCATTTCACCGCTGTAATGGACAAGAGCAAGCAGAATACAGTCGAACAGATTCTTTATTGCGATGGAATGAACATTCGAAATCCTTTCTTCTTCTAAAAGTAATATGCTAATGTTGAAAGTTCACGCTGTTGTAAAAACTGTAATAATTGTATGGTTATTGTGTTTACTACCCACAACTTCGTGAAGCATAGGTACTTTCTATGTTTAGCTATCAATGTGAGCATTCCGCTAAGAGAATTTTACCAAGACATCCACTGTAATGGACAAGAGCATACAAAAAAAATCTTTCTTACGATGGAATGAACATTCGAACTCCTTTGTCATTCTAAAAGTAATATGCTAATTTTCAAAGTTAACGCTGTTGTAAGAACCGTAATATATATCGAGCCGTAATGAGCGCCATCGATAATGGTGAAAAGTGGGGCAATTGATCTAAAGGCCCAGTCAAGTTGATTTAATCGGTTTCTAAGTCTGAATTCTGAGGAATTCAAGGGTGGAATTATGAAATTCCTGTTTCTAGAATATGAGTATGAAATATACCTTTTCCACAGGGTTGTTTAATCTGAGAGGAACAGATATCCCGTACAACCCCTTCTTCATTTCTTACGCTATTGTGGACCACGACCGAATAAGGTAAATTATAGTATGGTTTATTAATATACTGTACATTCATTATGATATTAATACTGTCTTTTAATAATGTTCGTATTTCTATGTCAATGCTTTATTTTTTTATAATTTTTTTTAATTTTTTTTTATATAAGTTATCCATCTCAGCTTCATATGTAGGATTCGAACCCACGAATTAATTGTCTTATTTTATAGTTACATCTTCATCCAAACAGGTGGACAATCTCTCAAAATGACTACAATATTTCCAATATAATTTTTCTCGAATTACGATTTCAGGTTATATTTACGGAACCATATGGAGAAGTTAGGAGTGGATGAGGTCAGACGTCACCTTCAAACGAATAGAGACGGTTCCTGTACGAAATGGACCGATTGTGTTGAGGTTAGATACGTATTCAATTAGAGATTGTGAGATTTGCGCTTGGACAATGTTCATCTGGAAAAGCAAATCTGGGTTTTCCAATTGCAATAGCTTAACTGACTTCAGGTAGTGAAGCATGGCGCGCTAGCTTCGCCTGAAATGAAGATGGTACGATAAGGTAGCATTTCTGCCTATACATATAATTTCTTCTTGTAGCATATAGGCAAAAACGAAGATCAACTTCCCACAAAATAATAATAAGGCAATAACATTAATTAATAACAACAAACGATAAGACAGATTCCCGTACTATGGGAATGGGGAATGGGGTTCTATAGGAAGCTACATATAATTATTTCTGCATCAATCCATCAACTTTTGACCATTTTATATTAAATATGTATCTGTTTATGCACCAGAAAGATTAATCCGAAATTATCCATAATGTTCGTGTTAATGAGATGCAGTAGTGGATATATATCAGTTTTCTTCATTTTAGAGCTGAATTCCCACACCATTTTATTTACTAAATTTGAGCAACAACATTTCTTGAACCAAAACAAAATGAACACAAATGAAGTATAAAATATTAAAATGAATTTGATTTAAAATCTGATTCTTGTTGAAACTTTGAAAATGTGGTGCGAATTCACCCCTGAAGTGAAGAAAACTCATGTATATCCACATTTGCATCTCATTAACCCGTGGAATACGGATAATTTCGAACTAATTTTTCTTGTGAATTAGCAGCTATATATTCTAACCATACAATACTAAAAAAAAAATGATTATTTGTACATAAATAAAAATAACTTTCTAATGCAACTCTCATATAGTCTTTTTTAGGCTTAGCCGAGGGCGAACGGTTCTAAACCTAATCTATTCTTTTAGATTTATGTAGGAAGACCTGGATTGGCATCGCGGTTATCAATGTCCACATACACATTAACACCTGTGTACGATTTTATACTTTACATAATTGTAAATTATTAAATACACTATCTCATCCAGAAACAAAAAAGCGCTGCTACCACCCCGATTTAATTACTATTTCATGAAACACCCAAAGGCGTTCAGAAGAAGTTCCGAGGAATGTTATCAAACACGTAGAATAATTTCGTTGATGTTTATCTCATTATTCAGGTAAAGTCCTATGACGTGGCAAGAGAAGATGTTCAGGCTCTGGCAAAGGAAGCCACGACGACACGAATATGGATTAGTCCTTTCTGTAATTATGCCATATACGGTGTCATACCGAAGGTATGTGTACAGATATGTCACAGTATGCCAGCCAATGCCACAGTGTGAATGCATATCATCATCTATACCATATACAGTGTTATACATGTATTAAATGGAATCGAATCAGTTTAAATTTAGACATACCTGGTAACCATTATCCCTTCCCAGATTCAAATGTTTGAGAATATAAATGCCTATCTTTCGCCTCACCTCGCGCTCTTGCCTAGTTAACACGCAGAATAATAGTCCGGTCTAAATGCTATATGGTCCCTATATTTTTCGAGAAGATGGCTCCCGCTCTAACGAGCTCAACAAACGACGGAGCTGTTTTACATACACCATATAATTAATTGAGAAAAACATATGAAAACCAGTAACTGTATATCCAACATATTTCGCAACATCTTTAGCTAGTTATTTCCATAAACATAAAAATATATATTTTTATAATGGCATTGCACCATGTATTCGTACCAGTTGGATATGCAAAAAAGGCTAGAGTTAGAGAAATCCAAATAAAGCCAGTAAGTAACGCTCGCGTGTCTCATTGGTTATGCATAGTCTGTAAAAGACCAACAACAAAAAATCAAACGAGCAAAGTGATCGTTTATCGGATATATTCGGCAACTGGTTTGCCTCAGAATGGGTTAACCATTACCTGCCCTCGAGTGATTTAAAAGAACCATATAGAAATCCGAATCTCAAGTCCATTTTCATTCCCGAAAATCCAGTTCGAAATAATAACTTGCACTTACAGAAAAGGCGTTCTTGTATGTAGCTAGTTATTTCCATAAGCACATTTGAACAGAAAAATAAAAAACTGTTTATGATGGCATTGTACCATATCTTCGTACTGGCTGTGTATAAAAGGCTATAGTCAGTGAAAGTCAAATAAAGCCAGTAAGTTACGCTCATGGTTTATGCATAGTGCGTAAAAGACAAAAAAAATCGAACAAGCAAAGTGAGCGTTTATCGGATATATCCGGTAACTGGTTTGCCTCAGAACGGGTTAACCATTACCTGGCCTCGCGTAATTTAAAAGAACCATATGGAAATCCGAATCTCAAGTCCATTTTCATTCCAAAAAATCCAGTTCGATATAATAACCTGTATTTAAAGAAAAGGCGTTTATGTATGAGAACGAGACAAGGCATGCAAGCATTTGTCATATGGTTTGATTCTTTAGAAAATCTGGCATCAGTCATGTCGGTGCGATTTGCATGTATTATCGAACCCCACCCTGCTTCTTCTTGAAAAATTTCCTAAATTATCGGCTTTTATAACTATTGAGCTTACCTCACACTGGGATTACGATACTGTACAGAGGTTATAAACATCAACCCCGTAAATGCAAATTTAATTTCTCTTTCATGACCGAACCATCAAACGTTGAGAATGTGGTTTCTTTGAAATACAGTAGTCGTAACAAAGACCGAAATTAAGGCCAGGGAAGATGTTTCATGAAATATAAGTTAGGCCTATATGTTTATTTCCGTTTCAGGAAAAACGACACCAGGCCCCTTCCCCGATAGCTCTGATGAAATCGATCAAAAATGAAGTCGAGAGGCAAGGAATGAAGAACGCTCACGTAAAAATTATTCATTTACCATTCTAGTTAATGATGATCCACTTGTCGTTCACCTTGACTTATTTGTTTCTTTATATATATTTTGAAGTATGATTTTCCAAATGATTTTCATTGTAAAATTTTGACATCTTGCTTCAAATAAAGAAGGCCAATATGGGGCAACGATTTGGTGTAAGACTCACGAAATATTATTCACAAAGGATCTGCTGCAAGTTGTATTGTCAGTCTTTTGTCCAGGATATTACCTTTTCAAGGTGTTACACCAAAGCCTTGCCCAATATGCCATCTAATGGTCCCATACCCTAATGATGTATTTTATCTCTCTCAATCACGTGATCATTTGTGTATTCATTCATCTGCATGACACGTGATCAGTTTTCCAGAAATCTAACATCGCTTATGTAACATGAAACCAATTAAATTGTCATTGTCGAGGCAAAGTACATGTGCCGCGAGGCGTGAAGTCCTATATATAACCCGATACACCAAATTAAAGCTTGCTCTTCCGACTGTGTTAGTCATGGGACCTCGCGCTGGCAATTAAGTTCATGTCATGTTACATGAGGGAGGTGACAGGCTACTTGAATTGTATAGAGGTCCCCACCAACCATTTAATTGGCATGGATGTTGTGGACCTGCATTGCATCAAGGGCTAGAAGTGGGATTGTTTCAGGACAATTGTAATACACGGCACCTGAAGTGCTCATTTTCCGTTGCCCAAAAGGGAACACAGATTATGTATCATCTGCTCTTTTTATTATGAAATTTCACTGTGAAAGGGAATTAAGTATATATGTGTAATGCATAGTATATAAGTGTCAAATGCAACATTTAAGCTGTTGCATCCAACACTTAAAAAGTGGAGAAGCATTTGGAAAGTGTTGTATTCGCCACTTTCAAGTGTCAAGTGCAACAACGCTTTACCTCCTCCAATACTCTAGATGTTAAATCTAACATTTGCGTTTTAAGAGTGTATATCTCAGTTGTGTTACGGCATTGAGCAATTATCTTTTTCTTAAAAAACTGACCTCAGTTGTCCATTATTCTGTCAGTTTTAGGGCAGTTCTCTTCACGCGACAGTAGGCGACATTGTCCCCGCAAGGTGTCCAGCACAGGTGTTCGCTGGGGGGAGGTGGGTGGGGGGCTCCATTTCGATATGGGAATGATTATTGTTTTCTTGTCACATTATCAGTTCTAATAGATAAACACCGTTAATGTTCATTAAATCATAACCAACATCCAGGATATCGCAAATACAATTTGATAATATTCTTAGTTTGGTGTATAACCTTCACATCTGCCATTGTTAGCATTTTGTTTGTGTTAATTGAATCCTCTATTTACTGTCGTTTTAACGACGTATCCTATATTGTGACAATTTGGCTTTTCTTTCGCGATTCTTTTGAATGTGCGTTTAAGAAGAGTATACGAAAATGCGCATTTGACCTGATGTATACTCTTTTCCACATTTACAACCTACAGAAAACTGATTCAGTGGTTCCCACAGGAACATTATTTCTAATTTTATTGTCTTCAGTTAAAATATATATGATGTTCATTTTATTTTTATTTATTTGCAGATTCGGGACGCCATTGCCTTAATTGATTTTGTACAGAAACTAGAAAAAGAGGTAATGAAGAAATTACGTGGTAGTATTCGTGAAAACTTACGTACGACACACTTGAAACGAGATAATTATGAACCTAACGATCATAATAAATGGTCAGTATAGCAGTGATATTAAATCTTGTTAGTTTGTCATTTGAGATGAACCAGATTGTTTCCTTATTTTAACAGGTAAAGGCCGGAAAATATTGGACGGAAGTTTCCGCGGCTGCTGATTTAGAAACATATAGAACGTGAGTCATTATTATATATCTATTTAATCCCCCAGATATTTATACCAATGCCAATAAAAAGTACCCATGCTTAGCTGGCTGATCTCTAATGTACCTATTTAACGTGAAATCATATTTAATATGGCTATTAAAATGTTTTCAGTTCCGATTCCTGCTTCGGCTCATGATATAAATCTATGCATGAGACCTCTGTATACCGACCATGCTTGGGACCGGATTATAGTGTCGGTCTTGAAAGGGTTCTGGTTAATCACGGTTCAAATTACTTCGAATTAAAGTAATGGGGCAGTAGTGAATTTTGTCACATTTCTGCGTGCCCAGAGTTATCTGCCTCTGATCCGGTGACGTCACTTCCGGTCACATGAGGGCCCAGGAAAAGTTATCTGCCCCTGAATAAGACCATACGCTTCAGTGACTTTCAATGTTGGGCCCAATGGGCAACCCACGCAGGGACATTTGCAGTTCGAGACGTGGCATCTTATTTTTTCTGTCTCGCGCTGTAGAACACGATGAGAGGGGTCTCGTGGCCATGGGTTGACTTTTGCTGAAAAGTTCAGGCAGGTCTGGGTGGACATGTTAGGTTCATTCCGGCGCAGTGGACAATGACGTGTTCAATGTTAGTCCCATTGGGGAACCCACTCATGGACATTTGCGGTATGGGGTGTGGCACCTTGCTTTCTCTGTCTCACGCTGTAGAAGACGACTGGAGGGGTCTCGAGGCTATGGGTTGACTTTCGCTGAATTTTTTTTATGCGCATGCGTTGTGAATAGGCGGGGTGGACATTTTGGGGTCGTGGTGGACCACTATTGGTCCGACTGGGCCGTGTGAGGTATCAAAGTGGATCACTCGTGGGGGACTGTGGTGCGCATACGCAGGCAGGGAATTGTGGGAAAAGTGCATTGGGATGGACGTTTCGGGATCGAGGTGGGCCAATATTGGTCCGAATGGGTCGCGTGGGGTATCCGTGTGAAGCACTTCTCCAGGCTGATCAAATCATGGGTGGGTGCGTGTAAGACTTTCCCCGAGAAACATCCCGAAGCACGGACTTTACCCCTAAAAGATGGGAAACCCCTATCAACCAAGTCTAGAGGGGCTAACGTCGGTCCCCAGCGGAGCGTGACCTGCCGAAAGGTACAGGGAGGGATAGCAGGAGCATGTTTTCAGAGCAAAAATTTAGGGGAAAATGGACTGTACACCTGGTGAGTCGTAGAAATGGAAATGTTGTTGTTGAGATAGTGTAGTCTCTCAATTTCGGGTAAGAAAAAATCAAGGGAAGTAATTCAGTTGCCCCTTAATAGTAGAGAAAACAGGCACCCAGTATATTTGCCCTATGGCCTTTGTGAAGCGTTTTACAGTAACACCATAACGCCATATCTTAACGCCTTATCGTCCTATCCTAACACCTTAACGCCCTAGCTTATCACTTTTTCATCTTTTGCGGAGATCGTACCATGCTATTATATATAATACTAACGCGTCGACAAGGTGTATGTATCAATCCATTCACACCACGAAATAAAAGAAGTTGAGACTTGGTAGTCTCCGATGTCGTCCGCGCTCTACGCCGGGATATTATACAGAGGTTTTGCCGAGAAAACCCCTGTTCTATTTATAGATCATATCGAGCGGAGCCAGACTGGAGGTGAAACGCGTATACGCACTGAGGTGTAGTAGATAAAGGGCACTTTCGGAGGTTCTGACTATGCCTCAGGCACTTCAAGGTTATCTGCGTAACAATACATGCAGCATGAGAAGGCGAATCCCAATCTTAACTTCCCAACAGACACATCGATGGCTGCTCCGGTCCAGTCAAAAGCCGTCATTTGATGTTGCATCTATAATATTCTGTCTTGCCCCGTAGATTCAGACTGGGAGTGGTATGCGCCCGCGCACTCAAGGAGTAGTAGAGAAAATGAGTTTCGGAAGTGCAAAGGAGTTTGTTTGAGGAGATGGAGCCATGTTCGCTATGGCTACTTGGTAGACTTACCCGTGCGTGTGAGAAGGAGGAGGAGTGAGTGAGTGAGTGAGGGAGTGGTGGTGGTGATGGTGGCCGTGGTGGGGGTGATGGCGTTGCTGATCATCCGACTTAACGCCCTAACGTCTTCTATACCTAGTCCCATAATGTTTTAACGCTATGATGCAGACAGTTGAGAGAAAGGAAGATCCACACGTTCACAAGTTTTCATATAGTTTATTATTCCCTCCATCACATCATACCACGCTGGGAGAGCCGCGTTGGGTATGTTTACAATTCAAGTACGCTTTTGTTCAATCAGAAGCCGCCATTTGATCAAGGTTCGTTTTAATCCGTTTGTTATAATCGTCGTCGGGCAGGACAAGATAATGTAACGGCAATATGTCCCGGAACAGCTGTTGGCGCATTTTTGTCGCATTTTGCAGAGCCTCGGTGGGTGGTACCATATCCTCTTCCAGGTGAAGCTTGGTCTTCATGATGGACCTGTGCGTGTTGTATTCTAGGCTGCACTTGTCACTTGATCAGTCACCCCATTTCATCAAGTTCTAATTAGTAAATAGATCACCGTTGATCGAGCTAATCTTTTACGGAGGATATTCCCTTTCCAAAGAAGATTTCGCGGTTTACGCAGGTTGATATCTCAACATGAACCACATAAACCCTTCGATAAGAACATTCACAATCTTCGTCTTTTCATGTTTCCCTTTGTAGGCGCCAGATGCATAATAAAGGGTTGAGTTTTGGCACCATATCGGCGTCCGGATCTAATGGAGCAATTATCCATTACCATCCCAAGCCAGAGACGGACAAAAACATAACCACCAGTGAGATGTACCTTCTAGACTCGGGCGGACAATATCTGTAAGTTTTGATTAACCCTATATATCGTTAATAACCTATCTTTTATCCAACCACTATTTGTACGGTGGCCCAGGGGGACATCGATTTGTTTTGTAGTTCTATAAAGTTTTCGGAGGTTTCCTTTATTTTCCGACTATTTTCTTGTTCATCACATAGTTTCTTCAGATTTCTCGCATTTTTCACCGAAAACCAAACTAAATTCTCCACAACGTTTTAGGAGTTTGTTTGATTTTCCGTGCAAAAAACAAGACATTTATGACCACGTTACTAGGAATGAAAGAAAACTATAGAAACTATGTGATAAACTAGAGTCTGTTTGTAGAAAATAGGCGAAAAATGAAGAAAATCCTCAAGAAATTCAGAAAAAGTAATAAAAAATGTAAAAAAAAAAACAATAAAAAAGTCGATGTCCCCAATGGGCCATCGTATCTTTGTGAACATGCAGTTTAGATAGATCAGGACTAATATCCCTATATGTCTTGTTAATTATTCTTTGCATGTTCCCACATAATCCTGAACCCAAACGACATCTTACAAACGTAGATGTTATACCAGCCCAAGTATCTGTATCAATCGCCTTCAATTTGGTTTCACATACATGTAGCTGTGTGTGAGCTTTTAGTTTCACTACCAATCTCATCTGAGGAAGCAGTTTTATCTGTGAAAGCTCGTCTGCAATTAATCAAGTTAGCCTGCTTTCCTGTGTTTTTCATAGGCTTGATAGACACATATAGCCTGTAGTATTGGACCAATTACTGGCTAATGCAGCAGCAACAACATTTTCCCAGTTAGATGGCAGATTATGAGATCGAAAACGAGGCTGGGCTGGGCTGGGCTGGGCTGGGTCAAGTGAGACAGTCACGTGATTGTGTATGAAGATTGGGATGGCTCCTATAAATAGTGATACAATGACAATGCTCGTCTTAATTTAAAATGGCACGGGGCGAATGACCAATCGCTGGAATAGAACAGCACGCTGACACTGTCTGTGTATATCTTGGTTTAATAGAGATACAAGCGTCTAGTCCGTCATTCAATATTCAGCCGTTGTCCATTAAAGTATATTCACGTCCATAATCCAAAGACCTAATTCATATATCAATAGCACCAACTAAATACATAAAACTAGGCTAATTTCCTGCAAGACAGAAGCGGTAAACAGTTTTAAATGATGCCAGCAAGACATCATGATGTTCCAAAGATATCAAATCCGTATCGCTGATCAGTATTCTTAATCCATATAACATACGTTGTAAAGTCGTTATCTAGTATGATGTATGTCAGTCACGCTTTGATTTAGACTGTTCATATGAACACTGTGAGGATCTTGAAATACATAGGTTCATACGGCCCCTAGCCCCGGGTTAAGCGGAATTAGACACAACGTCATAGATCTTGTACAATACGCTCGTATTTTGCTATCAGCATGCGATATATATCGCCAAATTTGAGAAACTTCGAGTGGAGGCGCTTGATGATATGGTCCTGTTTTACAAGTTTCTGCAATAATGCTTTGTGAGGTTGACTAAAATCGTCACCTTAAACAGAGGATCTAGCAAATGCTACTAGGCGAGATATGTATACGCCACATGTAGGTACCTCTGATATATTACTGTGCAGATAGGGTTATTTTACGATGTCGAAATTGTAATCATCTCGTTTGTCGTAAAGTCGACGAGAGAGAAGGCCCGTTTCATTTTTATAGAGATATAGGTCTAAATAAGATATGCAACCAGGGCCATAGTTTCCTTCAAATCCAGTGAAGGTGAATATATATATATCCTTCACTGCGACATTTATATAGTGATTATTCACAGCAAGACGATCGTCTATATAGCCTTTGGTGAATGAGAAGAAACGAGCTTTGAAATAATCTGTTTTTGAAAGCGTCGGCATCTAGTCGTATTCATAAGAGACCAGATATAGGTCAGCCTAAATGGGTGCACAATTAGTACCCATTGGAATATCTATATGCTGTGGATATATTGTATTGCCAATGTAGTAGAGCTAAAGAATGCTTTATGGCTTCTGACAATATATCGTCGATCAGTTTTTCTGAACACCGATACTATTAATGAACTAAGACGGGCAATAAGGTCCTGATGAGGGATTGTAGTATAGAGAGTCGAGAAATCCCATGTGGATGCACGTTTGTACGGTATGTGACCTTTAGCATCAAGTTCTACAGTCTCGATAGACACACAATTTGAAATTCAATGGCATCAATGTGTCTTTTTGGGGCCAAAACTATCACGTTTTTCGTGCTTATTTGCAGTCACATTGCATACATAATCTCCACATAATACTCAACAAAAAGTCGGAGAGTGTTAAATTCTGTCAGCTTCTTATGAGTCGTCTAATCTGAGCTTGTCAAAAATTAATAGTTAGATCTGCATAAATTTTCTTTTTTGCAGCGTGTGTATCAAACTGTATAACAAAAAGAGAATGACAAAGCTATTTCAAGCTGGATATATTATCAATACCACGGAGTAAAGGTAGTCATTGTAGAGTTCAGTTTCTTATACACGCTGCAAAAAAGAAAACTTATGCAGAGCTAACTAATGATTTTTGATAAGCTACAAAGTAAAGGGCTAATTAAAATGGTCAGACTTCAGTAATTATCGAGCTAACGAGTTATTAGATATATATTCATTCATTTAGCACCCCTATTATCATTACAGGGATGGCACAACTGATGTCACAAGGACGTTTCACTTCGGTTCACCTACAGATTTTGAAAAGGTAAAATTGGCAGACTATCATGAATCCGTATTTATCTTCCTGTATATAATATTTACGTATGTGAACCTTGTAGCTTCATGTGTAACCCAACACTGTGGTTGGAAATAGAACCGTATGCCAAATTATCGAAAGGGATAAATGGGTTAGCAATATCTGTCATTATTTAAATGGTGTATGCCATTATATCGACAGACCCACAATATAATACTAAAACGGAGGCTTGGTTTGTTTGATACCGATAATAGACAACACTTAATACAAATTGTGTGAAAAGGTCATTTAACCCAAATGACCATTTATTAATATAGAAAGGCGATATCAGTAATCCGTACACATTCTGTATGAGAAGAATGTAATTATATGGAAAGTTGTAACCGATGGAGGCTAACCTTTCTGATTAACAAAATGATAGTTAATAGATTTGTTAACTGTGGTTAATTCAGAACATACTTTAACTAAAAGCTGATCTTAACACTGCTGCCTTTCATAGTATTTCGTACTGCCTGTCCCCTTGAAGATCAGTGCAAACTAATCAACCAGCTGTCTAGCCATTTCCTATCAAATTTAATGGGTTGACCTGAAGCTGACCTTAACGGTCATGTGTTTAGTATCTGGAAAGTTAAAGGTCATTCCTATTCTGAGGAGAGAATCATTCTCTCTCCGACCTTGACCACTCCAGTTCCTTTCATTGTCTTTCGGATACAATAGAGGCGGGGATAGACGAATTTGGGGTACCTATTTTGGGGGCGCCGCGGCTGCGTGTACACTTGCCCTGACTGATTCCTCTGCGGCTCTGATGGTCACGTCACGTGTGAGGTATGGGACACATGTACGTCGTACACATATCATACTATCGCTGTCGCACCTTGCTCTGGCTCTGTCAGACCAAATCGCAATTCCTTTGATTACGTCAGTCAGTGAGGTACGCCCCGCCGGCGTCCACCTATTCACGGAATACCCATTGTTGCTGTCATCATTTGCCTGATGGTCACGTCACGTCCGAGGAGCGAAACATCCACGTCGTACACATAGCTTACGTCTATCGCACATTGCTCAGACCACATCTCAACATGCCCATCTTAATTATGAATTAACTGTAGGTAACAAAGAAGCGGGGACAGGATAAAAAAAGCCAAATACTTGACCGTAATTTTTAGTGTAACCATCGCCGACAGAAAAGAAATATCTTATTTCACAACATTTTCAAACGGATCAATTATGTCACACCAAGTTCATCCTATAAACCTGAAATTGATAGACAATTTATGAACTTGATCCGTTCAAGATTGATAAATAGAATTGGATCTATTAGCACTGGAGATCTGTCTATGGGTGTACACAAATGTTCGAAAATTAATATACATTTGTTCAGACGGTCAATAGACTATTATGCCACTGCGAATTTGTCTACCATTGCACGCACAAACTTAATCATCAGACACAATATCAACACTGATTGTTATTAGCAATGCCTTTGGTTGTACGCCAATTCTGCAACTAAGGATTATTAATAGAAACGGTCTAGCATACAGCTGAGGGAGGCTAGGAGAGCAGGTGGGTTGAAGAAATTGTCACCAGTTATGGTAAAAAACAATGCTTTTCCATGAAGAGTCACCCAACAAAGACCACATATTATATGAATAGGTGCATACGACTGATGTAGGTTTGTGACGTGGTTAATGTTGATTGGCAGAGAAAGGGGTAGCCAAATCACATTCGCTAACTGACCGGACCCAAAGGACCCAACGGTATAGAGTTATCTTTTCCCGTTTTGACTCTCCCGGACCATCCTCGCATCTGAATCTTTGACATACACGTGCCGTAATTATGTTTCAGAATTTTGAGAGAATTAAACATCTCAAGGTACATGTGACAATTTTTTTGTTATTAATTACTTCAGGATGCGTACACGAGGGTACTGATGGGGGTTATTGACCTGGCACTGTTGAAATGGCCGGTGGGAACTTACGGTACGTATATCAATGAGTATAGTATGATCACCAACATTTCTCATCCACACAACCAGAAATAGGTGACAGCTATCATCAAAAAGGTGATAGCTGCAGCACCAATAAATGATGAGAGTCATCGTCATATTCCACCATCACCATTGGTAATGGAGCCTGAACATCACCAATTATCAGTAAATTTTGATGAACTTACATCCTCACCCGTCGTGATAAATGGTGATGAGCGATCATCATTTTTTCTGACTGTGCACACTTGACAAACTTATGTTGCAGGTCTGTTATGGGGTGTATTGCAAGATACACACATTCTGTTTATTTATTAAAGCGTAACAAACTGTTCAAATTATTTGAAGATCATATTTTAATCAGGTCGCGATATCGATGCCTTGGCAAGAGCACCTTTGTGGAAGGCGGGTCTGATCTACAAACATGGTACAGGACATGGAATAGGGGCCTACCTCAGTGTACATGAAGGTAAGTGGATGAGCATTAATTTTGGAGCGATTCAGTACCTAATTCTGTTAATAGGGAATTAGGCCTGGTACACACGCCCAAGTTATCCTTGACAAGTGAGACCAAATTGGTGGAAAACTGTAATGGCCTTTCGCTATAGCTCAATTCGAAGAGGGTTTTATCTTCCTTGTTCCACTAGGGGCGTGGTGGTGCAGAGAACTTCCGGTAAATACAAATGGCCTGCACAATCAGTTTCATTAATTAAATATTCTATTTTTCTAGAAAATTTTCTTTCTAATGTACACGTATACAGGATCTATCAGTTCATGTAGAATATATCAACAGTATAGTTTTGCAAACAAATATTCTGAGATACTTTATTAATATATTATTCAAAATAATAGCAGTTGCCTTTGTTAAATCTGAAGCCTAGGCGACTACTTTCCGAAAGCAGCTTTCCATACCTCTAACCTTAAAGAGTGGCAGTTATTCAGGGGGGAGATCAGACACTTTCCAGCAAGGGCTGTATCCTGCTCTTGTGCGGTCATCTATAATACAAGCTTTTAAGAAAGGTAGTGACCACTACAAGCTTCCATAATTTGGTCTCACTTGTCTAGGAAATCTTGTTTGTGTGTACCAAGCCTTTGGGGGCCTACTCTTCAAAGGCTTGGGAAAGTCTTTATCAGTGCATATTTACCGAGACCATCATCACGAGTATCAAGTTTGCAGGCTATTTAGATGTAGGATTGATTTGTTTCGGTATGACTATGTACATAACTGTATGGGATTATTTGTAAATGATTCATGAAGGATTGGAACATATGCAACAAAAAGGGGACCTCAGCTTGGTCGTATGCCATCGCTCTGGCTGATAGCTATCTTCAATAATGACCGGTATGCGAAGGCAGAATACACACGGTGATGTCGTTCAAATTAATGAAATCATTTTTATCAAAGTCGGCTAACTTTCAACAAGATATCTGCTTTTCTCTGTTTAAATTTAAAGGTTTAAATGTGCTGAGAAATGTTTCAAAATGATTTTTTTTTTAGATATTCTGTTTATTCGCAAACTCCCGCATGTTGAAGCATAGTCTTATTTAAACATATTCCAGTTCTTAGTATTACTGATACAAGGTTGTTGTAGGGAATTGTAGTATTTTAATATGCACATATGTTTTACAAATTACAACACATATAAGGGATGTGGGAAGAGGTGCCGACATACTGACTGCGCCATATGACTTCACAGAATAGTCTTCTGGTAAACCTATTCTAAAGCACATACCAAGAATCTAACGATTCCTGATATGTGTTGTATCTCAGGTACGCTTTTATTGTACCTGTTCATGTGGCAACATGGATGATATGACCACACGGCCCCTAGCACCGGCATAAGCAGTATTAGATACACATCTAGAGAGCTATGATGGAAATGCTCTGACAACTCGTATACTGGTAATTGGTGAGCTGTTTCGCTGTGACAATTCGTACATTGGAGATTGGTGAGCTGTATCGTCGTCAGATGTAAATGACGGAAATTAACACAAAAGACTAGTCTGTAAGGCCCGATGTCGACCCACCATCAACTTCCCACAAATACCAACATATATCAAAGACCAAAAGGTCTGTACAGGGGGCGGGCCTCGGGGACGAAACGTCCACCAGCAGAATCTCGCCATATACAGGTAAAAATTACAACACATATAAGGGCAACAAGTATGCCGACATACTGACTGCGTCATATGACTTCACAGAATAGTCTTCTGGTAAACCTATTCTAAAGCACATACCAAGAATCTAACGATTCCTGATATGTGTTGTATCTCCGGTACGCTTTTATTGTACCTGTTCATGTGACATGGATGATATGACCACACGGCCCCTAGCACCGGCAGACTTCTTCAAAATCGTTCTGAAAATAGGCTAATTGACTAACACACGGTTTAGCTTCAGCCACTGTAGGCCCTATTTCCTTTGGCAGCGTCTGTCGTTTTGGGGTATGTCTTGTCTGTGCATGAGTTTTTCCACTGTCCATGATTAAATTTGTCATCCCCATAGGTCCAGGGAGGATCAGCCTAGGTTACAGAGCCACAGCCTTCGAGGAACCTCTGCATGAAGGGATGTTCTTTTCTGATGGTACGGTAATTGTAATCGATAACTTGAGCTTTAATTTACATTTACTTCTGAATATATCGAACAACCGAGTCAAAGTTATCTAAGGAATAATTCCGTGCTTGCTATGCTAAAACCGCTAAGATATATCATGATGGAATGGTATTTTTTATCGCAGTACCCGAGGAATTATTTCTATTCTACTATACTGAGTATAGCACAGTGTGAAGATTTTTCGTGGGAAAGAAAGAAAAAATTCCATAGTGCTATACCGGAATCGACTCGAGTTGGACCAGTCCACTATTTGACACACTCTCTAAAATAATTAGATTGAAAATTCAATATATCAGATTGGAAATTTGACCAATCTATTCGATGAATAATTCCATCTATTAGATCGAAAATTTCAATCTAGTTCATTGGATTGTCTGTCCACAACAGATTCATTTTATTGGTTTTAATCTATTAGACTGAGTATTTTCAATCCTGTAAAAAATTGGTTACTAATTTCAATCTGATAGATTGAATTTCAGTATAATTATTTTAGGGAGCAGTTGGGCATGCGCAGACTTGAAGGAATCGCGTGTTTCTCTCGGAGATCCCTGGTAACTTAGTGAAATTGACAATTATACACTATACGCCGCGGGAAAATCCATCTCTCGCCTTCTTCAGCCCATTCTACAAAACTATTTTATTATAGAAAGAGCACACGATACAGATGGATAAACAGTACTTCCAAACTACTTCGAGGATGAGTGAAAAATGAGCGCATTGTGAACTTCCACGATGTCACCCGTGCAGGTGCCCTCTATTGAAATTAGATTCTACCTTGGCTTCCTTCTTTACTTGATGAAACACCTGGAAGATGGAGGAGTTTATCTTCTATTAGCTCCCACAGAGGACTAATATGCCGTTCCTTCAGCTCATTTGTGAATATTTTTTCGATCCATTGTAGAAGTTTGACGCGGACAATGTAACTGTACTAACACCTGCTTCGACGCTTAATTTTTGTTTCAGAACCCGGTTATTATGAAGACGGTCAGTTCGGAA
Source organism: Hanleya hanleyi (assembly GCA_036873755.1). NCBI lineage: Eukaryota > Metazoa > Mollusca > Polyplacophora > Lepidopleurida > Hanleyidae > Hanleya > Hanleya hanleyi. Next base: position 141,598 of record JAVTVY010041968.1, on the reverse strand, counting down.
TACGTCTGGAGACAATCGTCATGGTCAAAAAACTGGATTTACCCGTAAGTGTTATCCTTTAATGTGATACATCGATCCAAGAATTGGAAATGCTCTTGTTTGTAACGTAATAAACTTCATCTAAGAAACCAAATTTATCAGAAATCTCATTTCATAAATATCATTTCCAAATAAGTGTACAGTCAGCTACTGGGATACATTTTTGATGCTGCTATGGGTGGATTTTTTCAGCTAACACTTCAAAAGCAGTTAACCCCAACTCCTAACACTCATTGTTTTTCAGATGACGTACAAGAATACCACATTTCTAGGGTTTATTCCAATTACATTAGTTCCATTTGAACCGAACTTAATCAAGTTGAATATGCTGAATGCTGAACAGGTAAGTATTTTCTTTAATATTTATTTAGTAGAACTGAAATATTTGTTTTTGGATGGTTTGGGTGAAGTTCCCGAGTATTATGATTTCGAATCAATGTCTTCGATTTCACTCTTCACTTACAATCGGTGACCCAATAAGATTTCTAGATAGATTTCAATCAACACCACAGATTATTATTTCCTAAATTTGTCAAACAAAGCTGTTCCACCAGAAAAATCCAATTTTAACTTTCTGAAATTCTGTGATAAATATCGTACACTGGCAGCAGTTTTTTCTTAAGGTATGTTTCCTAACTTGTCTAATTCAGCTTAACGTGTGCGGAGGACCGTTTGAACGTCATGCATTTTACATCTCCATTGTCATCAAATGAACGGTCACAAAAGTCGCTTAATGAATTTGCGACAGTAATTGGCCATTCCAACGAAGGATCGAACTTCCGATGAAGATCGTGCCGAGATCCGCAAACAGTTAAACAGGAAAATTCTCTGGCCAAGCCAGTCCGTGTTCTTATCAACCGAGTTGTATTGGTGGCCAAACCCAAAATGTATTGACTATAAATTAACGACAAAAAAAAATCGACCTCAACTCTTTGCCCTTGATAACGGACACACTCATTTCACTTGGTGAAAATACGGCCGCCTATTTCTTCGGCATTATATTTACAGTTTCGTCATTGGCAAGTTCAAGTTAGCCCGCTCCTATTTTAGATAAGTGCTCTTTTATCAGCTTCAATGGTCTTTTTATTTTAATTGCATGCCCTTTGAACTTTGCAATGCCCCGGGGACGTTTCAGTGACTCCTGGATTCTCTATTACGCGTATTAACGTGGAAGTCGTGCTCACTTTACCTTGACAGCTTTGGTTGTTACTATAAAATGTGTGTAAACCACTTGAGAGACCCCAACAATTCCAAACAGGCATATAACATTTAAATATGACAACTGTCTAAGTACCTTTTTGCATAAATATAGGTAGAATATTCGAAACACTTCGAGCCGGCCGAGGAAGTGATAGTGGAAGCTCTGAATGAGCCTCCCCCCCCCCCCCCCCCCAAACTCCCAACACTCCTGAAACGATCCATCGTTGGAATGGCCAATTCAATCACAAATTCATCAAAGACTTTTCTCAAATTATTTTCCCGTTAACGAGTCTTACCGAGAAAGTCGTCATTTTGAAATGTTGTATGCCTGTTTGGAATTGTTTGCATCCTGTCAAACATGAGAGGCATTTCGACTATTGACGAGGATTTTTTTTGGAAATACGGTTGCTACTGAACGTCGAATGTTACGCCTATACTCTGGATACGACAAATCCACACAGAATAAATTTCATCATCAGATTAATACTTCTCCAATCCAGCAGTTAACGGTGGCCGAGTGGTCTTAGGCGCTTTGCTGGTGTGTGGAGGCTAAGAATGTCCGGTGGCTAAGAGTGTCCGATTCCTATCTTCTCACCCAGCTAGCACACTTTTCTCCACATTGGGGACAAGTGTCCGTCCTTGGTTGCAATAGAAAAGGATATGAAACGAGACACTAATCACCAGGACATTCCTATACATCACACCGGCACAGGGTTGAGCCCCGCTGGTGCATGTGTGAAAGTTTGCCAGTTACTTGCCGACGGGCTGTGGTTCTGCACGGGTACTCCCGACTTTCTCGAGGTCCACGATTCAGACTGGCTGTCACCATATGAGAAAAATAACCTTGAGTGTGTGACATTATACCCCCCTCTCCAATAATTAATTTTCAGTTCGTAAAAGAGGTACATTATAATACTTCAGATTGATCTGGTTAACCATATTCACATGTCAAAGTCATTTCGAAAACTAAAAAGGCAATGTGTTTTTTTCAACTCCACCAATAGCGGTTGTTCTCCAATCATCAGTCTCCCTTGAGACACTCTTTCATGGGACAAAAATCGGTCTCGCCCCGATCCAGAAAGTCCTTGGTCTGATATGCAAGTGAAAGTGAATGCAAGTATCCGCCTACACTGAATACCGATGTTTTACTTGATCTGATGGCATTCTCTCTTGTAGATAACATGGTTGAACGAGTACCACAAGATGGTTATGGACGTCGTGGGTAAACGTTTACAGGAGGAAAACCTTACTGAAGCTTACAACTGGGTTAAATCCAGAACAGCTCCATTCGAAGTACCCGTATTCGCATCCACCCTGACCCCACGACAATGCCCAACACCACCGAGATGTCCGACAAGCAATGCACGACGGTTAACGACGAGTCTTCTCGAACTATCTTTAATAAGTCTAATGTTTCCTTTCGTTTATGATATTCTCATGGCTCTATTTTTGTGGCAGTGATAACAAATTCAACTACGATAGGAAAACGTTGATTTGCACGAAGTAAATACACACAAAATTTTACGGAAACAAAAACAAATTTGTTGATGATCAAAAATTTATTCTGGAAATAGACTCGTTACCTGTCACAGGCCCTCAGAACAAGAGTTTTGGGTGGTGTGGACTGTGGTATTACGGTGAAATGTCGAAATGTTGGGTCTCTATATACATTTTATATAAAAATACACCCAGGTCTGAAACGCACTTCGGGTGAAACGAGAAATAAACGGTTTACCTCCAAACAAAATACATGCGCATATTCTACAATTGTCATTCTATATATATTCCCGTCGTCAAATTAGTAAATTTGTGCAATTTTGTACCTTTGCCGGGCGATTCAAAATCCAAACTGACTTGTCCATTCAACCCGGCACAGCGAGATGATCGCCCGCTTCTTTTTCAATTCTGATTGGCCAGGTGATCAGTGTGTGACCTCTCTTGCCGGAGGCGTGTCGCGACTGACCAATCAGAAATGAGGAAGAAGCGGGCGATCATCTCGCTGTGCCGGGTTGAATGGACAGTCAGGTTGGATTTTGAATCGCCCGGCAAAGGTATAAAATTGCACAAATTTACTAATTTTATATAGAGTGACAATTGTAGAATATGCTGATGTATTTTGTTTGGAGGTAAACCGTTTATTTCTCGTTTCACCAAAAGTGCGTTTCAGAACTTGGTGTATTTTTATATAAAGCTTGGGGTTATATATAGGGACCCCATATTTCGACACTTCACCGTAAAACCACCGTCCACACCCCCAAAAACTCTTGTTTTGAGGGCCTGTGTTACCTGTATGGATATACAGGGAAGACAACCAGTCTAATTCTGGAAATTGCTCGATTATTGCCTTAAAGGATTATGCCTTAACCCCCTACATTCCTAAACTGAACCACAGACAGGTTGGGGGAGGGTGTGTTGGCTTCCTCGGAATTCTGTTCTTTATCCTTGGGACCAGACATTATCAGCGTTATAGATAGGCATATTTGTGTGTGCAAAGTGAATCGCTTTAAAGATAGCACACAGATATGTTGGCTACACATGCTTGTTCTGTATGTTGGTCAGAAGGCATCTATTGAACGATTTCCTCGTAACGATTTAGAATATATATTTTCTGAAATGTTTATCTTTAATGTATGTTAAATATGATATGAAGGACACAAATGATCGATATTATAACCATGTTAGGCAATCAGTGGCAAAATATTGCCAAAATATATAGGAGTTGATCAGAAAGAAATTTAGTGGGGGTGGGAGGGAGACATTATACACCCTCGCCCAATAAGGGTTGAATTTGGAATATGCTTTATACAGAAGATCATCAGTCCAGTGAATTATAATTTTCAATAAGTAATTGAACTAAATAACAGAATGCGTACCGTATACCTCCAATATTTCTTGACTGAAAACACTTAACAGGGGTGTACCAGTGCTGTTGGTAATGTTTTATACCTCTCATGTTTATTTTTGCGAAATTTCCAATTACCAATTAGCTGAATAGGCAGATATTTTGTCGGATATACATAATCAAATTATGGTAACAAAATATATATTTTATAGCGGCGTATGTATGTAGGTGCGATTATGCAATAGAGGGTCGGATTTGAGATGTGAAAATGTTTTAAAAAACCCACAATCATCTCAGTTTCGAACAAATGATATTAAAATTCAGTGTAATATTTTGTTTTTATTTCGCCCCCGTTTCAAAGCTATAATCTTTTAAGATGAAAGGCCCGAGGTGTTCGAAGTTATTTGAATTATTTCCAGGAGGAAATCTGATAGAAAAGAAGAATATGAAAGTTCAAATACTTCTCACGAGATTTATTTGCGAGCAAATATGAAAACAAAAGTTTTAAAAAACTGTTCCATTTAAATTCGAGTATCTGTTTGGGTACATGCAATCAGAAAAAAAATCTTATAACAAAATTCTAAGTCCCTGGATGAACAGAACATAGTAAATATAAATATTGGCGAATATAGATGGCTATTTCAGCGAACAAAAACCGATAAGGTATCCAAAACCTTGGCTTTAAATCATAACACACCTAGACAAGTAGGATGCATTTGGTCTCAATAATTAATCTCTAGTAGAATATAAAGGTATTAAATAGTCTAATCAGAACTTGATGTTATTTTATTCTTACCATATATATACACAAATCTATACTCCATCGCGAGAGATTTATAAAATAAAACCGAGATTTTTACCAACTGCTCTATTTTGCCGTGTTGTACTTTATTTGGGGTCATTAGAAAATTATTCATCTCGGTAAAAAGGAATAATAACATTAACATATTCGAAAAACTGCCTCATTGCTACGTAGGTGTCAATATATTTAATTTTGCACAAAAAGCAGCTGAGTTTTATATTGTTAACGCTTAAAGTGAAAAATGACGTGAAATAGCGTCGACTGATGTTTGAAATTTGGCTTTCTTCTGTTTTTGGCTTTCTCGTGTTCATTTTACGATACATTATACCAGAATGATTCTGATGTTTTCAAAGTCACCATATCTGCCGTGATATTACATAGAAATTTTATTTTGGTCCAAGGAATCACATTTTACATATATTGAAAATCCATGCTAAAATGCGAACGAAAAGGCCAAAAACAGACGAAATCCCCATTTCAAACGTCCGTTGGCGCTGTTTTACGTCAATTTTATCTGTGAGAGTTTACAGTATAGAACTTGGGTATTCTTGGGAACAGCTGCTGTAAAAGCGCGGCTAAGATACTAAGGCTACGTCCGAGAATCCACCGATTTCTCGTGTCTGAATGTTAGGTCGAGGAATGCTTTCCTGTAGAGTTATATGGTTGATTTTTAGTCGCGAGACGTCAATTTTCCCCACCTCTTGCATATCGCTCCAATTTCGTCTGTACTAAACACAGATGTGTGTGCATAACTGAAGAAATGTTCGGCTTCACTAACTAGTTTAGCACCAACGGGAGTATTTCCTATGTGAGCGATGAGAAGAAGTGACTGGTCGAGCGGTGAGTGCACGACGTATCAAGGGTGAGAATATGTTGACAATATACGCCTCGACGTCGACAACCAAGAAACAACGTTGATAAAACGTTAATTTTATTGCACTACTCAAATTATAACTGAAAACATTATTTCTTAATTCGTGGCCGATAATTCAACATCGATATAACGAAGTTGTGTGGGCATTCGTTCATCGGTAAATTAACAGCGACGTTGTTTCAACGTTGAGATTAAGTGGTTACGTGGAACAACCTATTTCATAACTGACTTTATAATGTGCCAATCTAATTAAAATGAAATCCTATCTGCTCCCCCCCCCCCATTTGGATATGTCGCTTGTGGGATCTAACCGGCTTGCACTAACAAGTGTCGACCAATTTCGAGAAATCTTCATAGTGCTTCGAAGGGAACATAATGGTAGGGGCTTTTTGGTTGACTTAGTCAAATAGACGACACGCTGCCGCGCTCTCGCCAGATTGGCACTAAATAGTCCGGTAGCTTAAGGCCAGATTTTCACTTTATCGTGACAGAGTGGAATAAAGCACCAAATTTGGCACACATGTCGTCAGAGGCACCGGGAATAACATCAGAAGGGGTGCCCCCGATTTCGAGGCCCAGGAGGAAATATGTGGCCCATTAGGGGCCCGGGGTCATTTTGGGCCTATAAATGGCAATATTTATCCCAACGATTTTTTAAACAACATATATTCGCCATCCTTCGGGGTAAGAGCTTGAAAATTTCCACACTAATAGTGTTGGCAAAGGTCTAGCGAGAAATGCAAAATAATCTAAGATGGCCGCCATAATGACGTTACAGCTACGTCAGAACCAAAATATGGTCAATTTTTGACGTATTTTCGATCCGAAATTTTGAATTATTTTTTTTCCTTGGTGTTAAGTATACAGTAACTATTGGAAAAAAATCATATATAACTGACTCAGATGGCACGGCAGCCCCTGACTGACCTTTGCCAAACTGGGTCAAGTTGGACCAGATCCTTATATATGCAATAAATTCGTTGGGGATACCATACAACGAAACCCGTGACTGGACAATACATAGCTACCAAGTGAAATGTGTCATACTAATATAGCGTTAGACTTCCATCTACACATTTTTGAATACGTTATTCGGGATTACTGCTGCTGAAGATGAAGTGGCGGCGCCAATGCGAAAGCTATGGCCTATTAAAGACGGTCAATGCCGATTAAAGAGATTCCGTTTTTTACACGAGCGGAGAAAATAGGCAGCTAAAACGGCCGCATCCTCTGGAAATTGGAACGGCCCGGCCTCGGATGTGAAATATGTAACCGAAAATAAGCACGGATTGCTTGAACTGGACATTATCTAATATTATCAGTATAAACAAATGAACTGGTTTGTGGGATATGTTGTGGATAATAATGTGCATGCTTTGTAACGGGCCAGAGTAATCGGAGAAAGAGACATCATTGTATCAAAGAACATTGCTATTGCAGTCTTGTTCTGAATGATCTGTCAATTCACTAACACGTAAGAATGCATGAAATGCTACCATGATCATTGCTCGTAAAAGAATTACATGGATACAATGAGGGGTATAGAATAAAATATCTTATAGAGGATATCCTTAGTTATGGGCAATCTGGTATCCGGCCGTGTAATTTTGACATGCCCGTAAGTAGCGTTTTGGCAAGGAATAACTGTGCAGGATCGTGTACTGCAGCCAAATTGTGCGCATAACTGATAGCCGATACGAATGTATAAGCTGTGGAGGGTGCATACTTGTTGAAATGCAAGAGAAATACGTTACTGGCACACTGACCAGTGTTATTGAGGAAATCTCTATATACTGGTCATGCGCGCTTGTATACTTTCAAGGAAGATTCAGCAAGGGACGGCGTCAGAAGAACAACAGACAGGGTATTGAGTGCGACGAGCGATTGAGTCAAGGGGCTAGAGACAGCGCTTCCTGAAATTGTAACCGCGGGAGTTTGTCAGAAATAAGATGTTTTGATCTGAACAGAATGTCATTTCGAAGGCAGGCAACTACTAACTGACGCACTAATTTCAACCACGGCCAAGAAAGAGACGTTATGATTTGCCAGTTGATGGCCCCAAATTTCCACGGCAAGCACGGCTTGACCGTGATATGGGTAAGATGTCCTGGTCATTCTTGGTCTGTCCACGAGGATCCGGAAACAGCTGCCAAACCCAAGGTACTAGCAGCGTCGAAATTGGATACCCAACTTGGAGGAAGAAAATAAATTTTCCGTTGAAAGACTCCAGGAATACAAGCCAGGTATTAACATAGGCTCTAGCTTTATTCAAGCGAATGTGATGGTGAGCCTGTGATACAACTTTTGTTAAATTCTATCAGGCAGCGGAGAAATGCCCTGCTGGACACGACGACTTTACATGCAAAATTGTGCGAGCCAATGAGAGACTGCAGTTCCACAAGTGTTACCTTTGTGCGGCGCGAAAATTCACCCAGCATGCTTTTTAGTTTATGAATTTTGTCTTCTGGAAATGATGCTTTCATACTTCTGGAGTCCAGTTGAATCCCATGCATAACCAATAATAACAGTAGTTGATGGGTAGTAGGTCTTAGCATGTTTGATTGGAATGCTCAAATACTCACACAAGTGAAAGTGTTGAAAGCTATAGAACAGTGGCTAGCGTCATTTGCCCCGACGAACACGAAGTCATCCAATATGTGGATCACCATGCCGAATTTTGTAGCCATAACCGATTGCAGAGATTGACTTGAGATCTTTAATATCTTACAGGATGTAGAGCATTCCATCGAGAGACACCGATGCATAAATGCGGAAGGCATCATCTAAATAGATTTTGCCATCAAGCTTTAGTGGCCATGTTTTTGAACTAGTGCAATCGCGATATCTAATGTCTACGTATTCAACATACCAGGTCCTGTTGAATCGCACCGTTAATAGACAAGGCAGATTTTCCAGGGTAAGATCAATCGTGTATCACCCTAAAAGTATTAAGGGGGGATTTGGTTTTATGTCACACTCAACGTTATTTCACTCATATGGTGACAGCCAGTTTTAATGATGGAGGAAGCTGGAATACCGGAAGAGAACCACCTCCGGCCCGTCGGCACGTGACTGGCAAACTTTCACACATGAAAGCCTTAGAGAGCTCGTCCATCAAGAGCCCCTAAAAGTATTAGGTTTCTTTCTGGGGACTAAGCCTAATTTTTAGCAAACCTTATTGTCAAAAGGAGGAGTTTAGAAGGGACCAGGGCTCGACCTTTCGACAACTCTTTGTCTAATTTAGCTTCTACGATAGCAGGGTTTTGCATAGCAGATGAACGATTATGCGAGCCAGTAAAGGCATATTTTCTCGAGTGTCAAATATCGAAACAGTTTGTGAAACTTGAAACAAGTAAATCTACATCAGGGTAGTTACTTAGCACAGTTTTCGCCTGATTCCAGTCGGTGTTTAAGAGTAACTCCCTTTGCCGCATGCTAATTTACATGTAAGGAGCCGGGAAGAATCCAGTTGGCAACATTTGAAGTAGTTCCCAACTGTGGCATGTACGATAACCTGAGATTTCATACTTTGAAACAGATTTGTTTTTAGTACCGATAATCAGCATTGAGGATAAGGCGCTGGTGGCCATATTGGATATGTATTAAAAAGAAAATAGCCAATAACCTTCATGCGTGCTTGATCGAGTCAATCATAACATAGCTACATGTACAGAAACCTCTCAATGGAATTATACATATATATAATATATATTAGGATATATACAACACACACATACATGTGTATAGCAATAATACTATTATTGGTGACGCTCTGGCGGCCATATTGGATATTCAACGGGTAAGAAAGTTTCCAATTATCGTTATTATTTTCTTCTTGAGTCAGTCAGCCTCGTAGAAAACCAATTTCGTGTAAAACGGCGATTCAAGCTGTCAAATAGTGGCCAACAGGAGGCTACTGTGTGTATTATGGCGGCCATATTGGATTTATGCAAATTAAGGGCCTTCCACCTCCTGTAGAAATGGGCACCCCTTCTGAGATCATTCCTTATGCCCAAATGAGCCTCTCTGCAAAATATGTTGCTTTATTCCAGTCAGTCACGATCTTGACCTTAAGCCACCGGACTAACAATGCGGGATAGAATTATGGACTGATCCTTGCCGTAACTGAAACCTTGGATTAAAGCGGATACGATGACCCTATCCCCCTCCCCGACTGCAAATATAGTAGTTAAAATGCAGCCGTGACGTCATAAGACTATTAAATATTCATGACCTGGGCGCTCTGAACACCAAATTCAATTGAAATCAGTAAGATCCTAAATAGTGACATATACGATTGGGGAGCATTGATAGGATATTAATTTATTAAGACTGATAATGTGCAAGAGCGACCGGACCAGTCACTTGGAGCCATTGTGTTTGTAGGAACATGCATGACTGTTGTCATTTTATGGGACGAGACTTTTTGTGTACTGTATTTTTCAAACAGTAGTGCAGGCTAATTCTCTCGCGTTCAATCAAGTTTTTTCCGCGGTTCGATGATTTTGCTTTAAATTTCAATTAAAACGAGCCCAGTCGGAGATCCATAATACTTTTTTCGATGTCATGGTAACGTGTAGACGGATTTGAAATTTTAACACGCTTTTAGTGCTAGATGCTACATCGGACGGAACAAAAACCACGGAAGTCACACATTTTGATGACCCCTCGCAACCATCATTTTGAATACTCAAGATATTTTGCTTTGAAGATTAAGCAATTAGGCTGAAAATCAACTCAATACAATGAGATATCACGTCCGCAAATTTCAGCTATTAGTCCTGCTTCGTTTTGGAGATATACAGGGTAACAAGAGCCCAAGGGGCTTCAATATACGCTTGTATATCTGGAATTACATTGGTCCAAATTTCAAGGTTGTTTAATAGCCTTGATTCCAATTGGTAGCTAGCAATCCAGAGAAAGGTCTGCGATTTTGTGCTTCTGAGAATGTAACATATATCACATCTTATATTCAATGACAAACTAAAATGGGCTTAACTCTTGGTAACTAGGCGACCTTGAAGCAAGAGCCGAGAGCTCACATATCCCACACCGAAATCAACAATAGTCAAACACAAAAAAAATAGTAGTTTTCCTGCAAATGGATTCCTTTCAGCCGAGAGAATTTTTCATGAAGGAAGAAGAAAGTGATGAAGTAAACAGTTAATAAACAGGTACGAAGTTCATGAAGGACCCCTCTCCCCATTGAATTGGTAAATGTATGGTTTTTATGTCACAACAGTTTAACTAATTGTAGCTGTTTCAAACATGGAAGACAACTCCACAGGACAAATGCCATATACATGTAGGGGAGAGAACTCTGAATATTCCAACCTAACACATCTAGTCAGCTAAACTTGATTCAGTTTTGGGGGACTGTGACCTTGACCTTTGACAAATTGATCTCAAAATGTATGGCTCCTCTTTGCCATGCGAGTAAGGTATACTCAAAGTTTGGTATCAATCATACCTTGAAACGCAGCAAGGAAGCAATCAGAGATTGCTCAATTGTATGCCCCCCTTCCGCTTTAATCCGACACTGCTCCACCATTGTTCTGTTTTGTATTGGTCTGTGGAGGCCTAATTTGGCTAATTATAAAAATTCTGTTTGTCACTTTTTTCGGCATGCCTCGCATAATACATGTACATATTCCACCCGGGACTTTCGCCAAATTCAAAAATGTGACCTGGTTATGAGACCTACATTCCTTGGGAGTATATTGTGGTGAAATTATGAAGCGATCGTGAACTTTGAATTTTGCATCCAATTCACTCTTTTTGGGGCAATTTCATACTTCAGGACCTATGTGATCTACTTTGGAATGTGCTTTGGACAAATAAATATATACCATTCATTTAGGTTTGATGAACAAAAGGCCATAACTCTAGAAAATATAACCGAAAGCAGAGAAACTTCACGCTGCACACCTATGGGGTACTGACCACATATCATGCAAATTCCATAATTGTCCATACAATATTAACCGAGATCCAGCCCGGACAAGTCCCAATTCACAAAGATTTCAAGAACAAAAGGGCCATAACTCTTGAAATATACGCGAAACGCGGAGAAACTTCACACTGCACAACTACAGGGCACTCACCACATATCCTGCAAATTCCATACTTGTCCATACAATATTAACCGAGATCCAGCCTGGACAAGTCCAAATTCACAAAGACTTGATGAACAAAGGGCCATAACTCTTGAAAATATATGCGAAACGCGAAGAAACTTCACGCTGCACAACTACAGGGCACTGATCACATACCCTTCAAATTTCATAATTGTCCATACAATATTAACCAAGATCCAGCCCGGACAAGTCCCAATTCATGGAGATTTCAGGAACAAAGGGCCATAACTCTTGAAAATATAGGCGGAACGGGGAGAAACTTTACGCTGCACAACTGTGGGGCACTGACCACATGTCATGCAAATTTCATACTTGTTCATACAATATTAACCAAGATCCAGCCCGGACAAGTCCCATTCACAGAGATTTCAGAAAAGGGGCCATAACTCTTGAAAATGATACCGGAACTCGGAAACAACTCTACGCTGCACAACTATGAGCCACTGGCCACATTCCATGCAAGTTTCAATCCTGTCCATCAATTATTAACCGAGATATCGCGCGGACAAGAAATTCGGACGGACAGACGGACGCCCCGACTGACTGACGGACGGACAAAGCGATCGCTATATGCCCCCCCTCTAGTTAGAAGGGGGGCATAACTAGAGATATCACATGGACAATGGACAGAATGCAACATCGCATTACATGACCTCGTCTTCGACAGGCATATGAAAATTTGACAATGATTTCTTGACTTTGGGATCACAGTGACCTTGACCTTTGACCTACACTTTGGTATGTAACACATCATGCCCCTCTAATGTATTTACTGGTAGAAAGAAAGATATTTTTGATGATTTCCTGATTTTGGGGTCAGTGACCTTTGACCTGACCTAAATTTTAGTACACGACACATCGTCTTCCCTCAATGTATCAATGGACTCAAAAAAAAAATCAGATTTTTATGAATTTCATGATTTTGGGGGTCACAGTGACCTTGACATTCGGCCTTGACCTACATTTTGGTACGTGGCATATAATGTCCCCCTAATGTATCCACTGACACACAAAAAAAACATTTTTTTTAAAGATTTCTTGATTCTGGGGTCACAGTGACCTTGACCATTGACCTTGACCTAAATTTCGGTACATGACAAACCATCTTCCCGTAATTTCTCAATGGACACAAAAAAAATCATGATTTTTAACAATTTCATTATTTTGGGGTCACAGTGACCTTGACTTTTGACCTTGACCTACATTTTGGTATGTGACACATCGTTTCTCCCTTATGTATCTACGGACACAAAAAAATGTTATTTTTAATAATTTCCTGATTTTGGGGTCAGTGACCTTTGACCTCTGACCACGACCTTCATTTTGATACGCGACACATCGTCTCACCGTAGGGTATCCACTCACCAAAAATTGGAACTGTAGATAGGAAACTGTCCCAGTTTTTGAGACACCGGACACGAGAACCGGACAGACGGACGGAAACCGCCATCACATAATACGTCCGCCTTTTGGCGGGCGTATAAAAAATGAGTGTTATTCCACCCCATCTCTGAGGCAGATATGGTTGAAGAAAGTGTTTTCTTGTCGCATTATTTGCCCCCATCGCCACGCGAAGACTTCTTTGGTTGCACTATTATTTTTTCTCTCTCTATCAAAGGTTCACTTCCCAATAAGCTGAAGGCGTCGTATGTGACAATTGAATTATCAAATCACAGCGCCCGCTTTGGAGCTTGAACGATAATTAAAAACCCTTCATAGTTGTCGATGTCGGTAACATTTTTATTTTCAGTGAAATATCACCCAAGAAATATCACAAGTAAAATGTATAGACAAGAAGTTGTACAACACAATTAATGAAGTGAGAAGGCAAGATCATGCAACCTATACTGACGATAAATATATACGAATACCGGTACCGTACTATCAACCGTATACATATACAAGTACAGGTAGAGCAGGACTGGTCCAACAAAATCCAAATAATCATCATTACAAAGCAAGAAATGGAAAGTTATTTTTATTTTCTTTCACACAAAACTATCAAGTAAAACAATGTTACCGGTAAAAGTGTTACTTACTCTGTGTTATATGAACGTCATCAGCATATCTTTTATGCTAACGAGAAGCACTGGAAAAAAATATTCACAACAAATCTGAAAAGTTGGGGAATATTCCACGACGAGAGCGTCAAACGTGCCAATTCGCGCTGTGAAATAATTTCTTGATATATATGTTTGGGAATATTTTTCCGGGGAAAGTGTTGAGGATTTTTCATTTCTCCTTCAGAAGTAAACTTTTAACCACGCACTCTAGTGTCAATGGTGCCATTTCACGGTGCCAAAACATTCCGTTCTTGTGTTCATATCAGATTAGTACAGCTACTTTGTGACCCATGATTGAATCAAAATCAAGATGGTGCGTCATGATCGCGTGTCATGAAAACGTTGAAAGCATCTCCAATGCAACGTCGGCTCCAGGGCAATAAAGTCGATATCCATAAAATGGCCTTGGGAATTCCTTTTTATGTTTGGGAATATCCCTCCAGTGTGAAATTAGGGGAAAGTTTTGGGGATTTATTCTCAACAAGTAGACTTTTGGTCACGCACTGTGGCATCATTGGTGATCAACTACACCATGCTCACACTAGTATTCCTTTCTTGTATTCGTATCGGACCAGCACGGCTACGCAACTTTATGGCCCAACCTTGGACCAGCTCGAGATGGTTTGTCATGCATGATCGCGTCTAAAGAGCGTGGCGCGTTTGAGAGAGAATTTAGTTGTCATGATGTGAGGTTCGAGTGCCAAAAATGACATATAACATGCGAGAGAAATTGAGAGAAATGTCGATTGAAATGAAGTAAATGTTTTTGTTGAATCCTCAGAATAATTGCAAGGCATTGGGTCTTACGATTCTCGTATAACGGGGGGCATGAACTAATGCATTCGTCCAAAATCACTGATTGTGAGGTGAAAACACCTTATATTTCACACTGTTATAACACATGAAGATCGACCAGAACCAAAACAAGTTTTATATGTAAGCTCTGTTGGTTCAATGTGTAGTAGTGGACCGAAGTTGGTTCTGCTTCTTGCCGATCTTAATGTTTACAGAGAAGGATACTCTCAGAAGGTGAGAAGGTAGTTTCACCCTTAAAAGGGCGATTTTGTCCAACTACACTACTTCACAACCATGCTATTCGAGAATTGTGACTCATAACCTTAACTTATTCTGATAATACAACAAAATGTAGTTGTATATACTAATGAAAAATAATCTTTCATAGGTAATATATATATTTTTTTTTTCGCAATTCATGGGACCACATCCACGCTAAAACGTACCACATTCTTTGCAGAACAATATGAATATATCCACAAAGTTGCTGGTCAAGTTAACTCGCCAAAACTGTTGTACTTTCAACAAAACTGTCCCCATAACGAATGTCGGTCAACGTCTGATCATCGACAAAACATCTGACAATATTCTTTATGCACAATGGGATCGGCGTTATGCATGGAGATCGGGATTTGAGGGTGATTGCCTTTAGAAACTTTTTTGAGGACAGTTCATTAATCTTGACCGGCCGCGAACGTGTGAGCTTTAATCGCTATTATTTGTATATCCAATTGCAATGGTCAAACAATTTGTTCAAAATCCAGTTCCCGTTATCAGATGTTATATTTGTGAACCGAGTAGACCTAGACTGCAATATAATGACGAGACAGAAAGCCAAATAAATTCTATTAATATTAATAACACAAAGATTCAACAAAATCGACAAAAGAAAAAACAGGAACAAAATAATAAATATTGACAAATTACTGGCTCTTGTTGACCTTGTACATTCAACATCTTTGGAAGGGGAAAACAGGAAGGTTGAAACAAAAAAAGAGGGTGGCGGGGCATCCCGAACGACAATATTAAAAAACAAACCCACATGTTTAGTCGACTAGTTGGAGTACCCTTTACCGTGATTTTCAATCATTTTCATGTACCCAGTAGCGTCTTGTCCGTCATTCAATATCCGGCCGTCGTCCATTACAGAATTTCCGCGTACGCAGCAGCATATTAATACATAGCCACAGGAGGCAATCCATGGAGAAAACTGAAACTCTTTAAACCAAATTCATCAACAATAGAATAGGGAGAATGTACAAATTATTGACAACTTTCAAGAAACAGTTCAAGATGTTTCAATCGGATTACAAATGAGTTTTCAAGTTTTCTTGTTAGAAATTGCTAATAAACGTATGTTAAAATATGTTAGCATATTTAAACTGCTACTTGTGAATCCAGTTAAACCATTTTCAAGCCCACTCACAAAAGGGCCTTAAAATTGATTGGGAAAATAATAGTTGAATGATTTTGTATCACCAAAACACTGGTCTGCTTAAGTAAAAGCTGGGGAGAGTATAACTATGTTATCTTAGAGTCCGAGGTAAAAACAATGGCATTTTTCCTTTCAATATTACCAGTTTGACAAAAAGGCTGATTTTGAATCGATTTATTACCAGGTCCCAAACTGGCTACTAAGGTAATAGAAATAACCATATACTTTTGGGTTATACAACAAACAAACATGATGGTAAAATACTAAAGTCAACATAATTGCAACATAAATTAAAACTCACTCACATTAGCACTGTCTCTCAAAATTCATATCATCATATACTGCCAAGAACAAACAATCATTACACAACTAGCATCACTAGCCAATAAATAATTGATAAAACAAACAGATTGTCATTTCTCACACACACAAAGATTGGGAGTAGGTACAACACCCTTGGAAGACGGTTGTTTCTAGGGACCGGGACACTATAATATTTCTCAGATAATTCAATCACTGGATCCTTTCAATTACCCCCAAATCTGGGGTCCATTCTAATCCACTTCAAATGAAGGATAAATTGCATCGATAAAGTTCAAAGAACATCGTTTTAACCATTTCATCTACTTGCTGTTGAACATTACACAGGGTTCGTACACCTTGGAGCTTCCAGATTTCAAGACCTTTTCAAGGTAATTGTTCCCGTTTTCAAGGCATATTACTTCCAGTGTCATTGAAGCATTACAAAAAAAATTCTTAATTATTTTACTTGAACTAGAGTATGAATATCCTGTCAGCAAATATATTGTTCATACATTGTCTTTCATATAGACTTGAAAATTCTTTTTGATGATTAAAGAATATATCACTATGATGGGGTTAATTTTGCCATCACATGACAAAAGGACAGTACAACTTTTGAGCTACAACTTGACAATTGCATTGAAAGCAATTAACAGAAATTCTCATTTTAAAGGTCTGCAGCACAATTTACCATTTTTCGACGCCTTGATTTCTAAATTGTCAATTTCAAAGTTTCCGAGGTGGTGTACAAACTCTGATTACATTAGTCCATCATTTTCAGGTGCGATAATCCACCTCATCCTACTGAATTTTCAGAGCATTAAATGTTGGGTAGAACTGGATCCATTCATCACAGGCAGTGGCAAATAGTCCATATCTGAATTACAGATCAATAGCATATCATCCTTATCTGGGTCACATCATCCTTTTCTAGGTCAACTCATCCTTATCCAGGTCACCTAATCATTATCTAGGTCAACTCATCCTTATCCAAGTCAACTAATCCCTATCCAGGTCAACAATATATAACTCATCATTATCCAGTTCGCCTTATCTTCCTCTACATCAACTCATCCTTTTTTTGGTCAACTCATCCTTATCCGTCACATCATCCTTATCTAGGTCAACTCATCCTTAATATCCAGGTATAAACATCCACATGCAAGATGTGAATCTATTTTATCAGAAGTAAATGAACTAGAAGTCTGCATCCTTAGAATAGACTAGCTAGAATGCATTGGCCACTGCCTCCGTGCTTAATTCCACATGATGTGACATGGTTGCGCAGTAGGATTGGATTCTGGAATTCAAATGCTCAGCCTCAATCTTAATAATTTAATATCCTATCAATGCTCCAAGGACCAGTCCATACTTCTACCCCGTATTATGGTGCCAATCTGGCGGGACCGCGACAACATCACAAGATACCCCGTCAGCGTGACGTTTGATTTGGCTGAGCCAACCAAAATGCCCGTACCATTATGTTCCCTTCAAAGCACTATGAAGAGTTCCCGGGATTGGTCGACACTCGTGTTAGCGCAAGCCGGTTATATTCCACAAGCGACATATCTAAATGAGGGAGCATATAGGATTTAATTGTAATTAGATTGGCTCAGCCTATCATATGTACAGAATTAGTCACACCCATGATCCCCTGTGACTTGCGTGTGTTGCGACTGTGTCAGAGTGATGGTGTATCCTGTTTGTGCCAGTTCAATTGATCTAATCCCATCTAATGATACACACATCTAGGTCATTTGCTTCTGATTTTATTTATCTAAATCCAATAATTCCCATCAGGCACACAAAATACCATTTATCAGGATTTTAGGACTTGAAATAATCATCAGAGCTTCCAACCTAGGGATCGATTTCTTCATATTTTTCAGCTAAACACAATAAACACCACTTAACCCCCATTTTATGTTATCACTTACTGCAGCCGAAGCTCTAGGAGGGAACTACAAGAGCATCTGACAAAATGCAGACTACAAAACAGTATCCATTATATACAAGTTAATACAGAACACCAACGAAATAACAATAGCAAAAATACATCTTTTACCTCATTACGACCAGTGTTCGTGTAATGAAATTATCCCAATCTCTCATCGGGGGGAGATCAAAATCTTATAAGTCAAGATACCTACAAGATAATAATAACACAATTGCACAAACTATACACAGCCATTTATGCTCAACATGATCAGCTAAACTAGCAACGACAAAGCTGGACCAGATATCTATGTACAATGTACAAAAGACAAGAAGAAAACCCTTAGGAATGGTAATTCCTTCTACGAATACTTTCCTGGTAACGGAGAAATCTCACACTATTTACAGGCACATAAGATAATTGGAGAGAAATGACCAAATTAGGTATGATGAAATTTTAAGTCATGGTTTAGCATCATAAGTAGAACTATAGTTAAACTTGAACACACATGTATAGGCTACATTTCAAATATTCTATGAATATCCAATAAAAAGGGTCTTTATTCTCATCCAAGGGAAATCATTGTTTCCATTCTGTCTTCATTTGTCCATCTTGCGCACATGAATGTAGAGTCATTCCATAGGCCGGTGGAAAAGTGGAGAAAAACAGCTATTTTATTTCACATCAGATTATTATTTACTAATTTATCATGCACTTTTTCCGAAGAAAACTCAAAATAAAAAATTCGAAAAATCGTCAAAAAAATGGCATCGTGGTGGCCATCTTGGATTTTTTTTTAGATTTTCTAGTAGAACTTGACCCATCGTGTGGTAAAATTCAGCATTCTAACCTTTAGGGATAGTGGGTACGCAACAAATCACCCAGACCAGATAGGGTTAAATATCAAACATTTATAGATAATGTTTCTGTTTGTAACTAAGTCAAACCTGCTTTAATTAATGCCTTTAATCCCTTATTAATTGCACAATCAAACGTAGAAAACGGAAGTTTAAAAGAAAAAGTTAACTCCCCTAGGAGAGAGTTGTCCGCCCCTAGGAGAGCTCTTCATTCAATTCCAGCGTGGCCACTATAAAGGCGACTGTAGCCTCATTCCTATCCTCTTTCTCAAACCGAGACCAGTAGTGAAACAAGGCCGCGGTACGAGGGGACGGAAGGGTGGGCACATTAAATTAAAGCAGGTTTGACTTAGTTACAAACAGAAACATTATCTATAAATGTTTGATGTTTGCTACCTAAGTCTTAAACCTGCTTTAATTAATGCCCTAGTACCAACATACGGAGGTGGGAACCTCGGTCTTGTAGTAGATCAAAGTAGGCTAAGTGACCGCTGGAATGACACAGAAACATGGGCATAGCATGAACAATCCATAATCAACAAATGAAACCTTGGTCATCAACATAAAAAGGTTAAACATGTGAATAAGATACTGATGTACTTATCTTTGATTGTTCACAGCCATGTAGCTGTGCTTGTGGTGTGGAAATTATTAATTCCCCCCGAGAGAGAACCCCAACCTGTCGGTGGGTGGGTCTACTCGGGAAGCCGTCTATACCAAGAGAGAACCTCAACCACAAGGGACATACGGTCTACTTGGTAAGGCTTATTTATCTTGGCTGTTCCTAAGACCGGGTGAGGCAGAACTGGTCCGGGCCTAGCGATCGCCAAGTCACACCACTCTCAGTCCACAATCGTCTTCCATCCAACTTGCATTTTAGGGAGTTGAGTGCAGAAGACGGCGCTGAGATCATGAGAAGGACGTCAGATTCAACCTGAAGGACACAATCAAAAACCGCAGTTAAGGTAAAGATCACACTCACCATGGATACATACATCTTAGGGTGATGATACAGTGTCTGACATCTCTTTAGAGGATCCAAGGTCGTCCATCTGACTTATTTCTTCCTTCCATATGAGATCAATCAATTGTGGACCAATAATATGAATGTGATGAGATGATACAGCAATTTGCAGACTTGCTGTGATGATTCAAACTGCCGCCCCCCCCCCCTTTTTTTGGAATTTAGTTGACCACGTGCTGGGCCGCTATTAACGGCCCAAGCGTGGATATCCCTTCTGACTGGACTGACATATCTCTCAGATAGAAGTTGGTGAACGTGGAGTTCGCCGTCCAGGCACAAGATTGGACAATGTCATGGAGGGACAGATTTTTCCATAATGGCCATGACGAGGCAATGGCGCGAATCTCATGAGAAGAGGCATTCGACAACAGAGGGGGAGCGTCTATGGCCAATTGATAAGACCATTTAATGGTTTTCTTCAACCACGCGGCGATGGTATTTTTGGTAATGTCACGCAAAGCCGACGGCCGAAGAGACAGAAATAACAGGCGCCGAGAGCCGCGAGCGGAGTCGGTACGAGTAAGATAGTGGCGAATAGCCCGGACCGGGCATAACAGGAGGTCGTCTTCGAGCCCATGCACAAAGTCTGACAACGCCGGAATGGAGTACGATCGTTGAGCGCACGGACCTGAACGCACAGACTCATTTTTGGCAATGAATTCAGGAATGGGCCGAAAAGAAATGCGAGACCAATCCGCCGTCCAGGTCATAGAAGATCTTTCAAGAGCATGAAGTTCTGATACTCTAGACGCTAAAGCAAACGCCGCCAAAAAGGCGGTCTTATAAGACACAGCTTTTATAGAAGCGGATTCCAAAGGTTCAAAGGGCGGACGAATCAGAGCACACAGAACCACACCAATATCCCATTTCGGTAACAGTTGGCGCGTACGGCGAGACTGTAACGCGAAGGCGCGAATGAGCGCAGAGATATTATCGTTTAGACTAATGTCTACACCCGAAGTAAGGCGTAACACCCTAGCCAGAGCAGATCGATACCCTTCAATGGTGCTGATTTGAAACTTCTTATCACGATGAAGATGAAGGAAAAAGTCAGCTACTAGGGAAACAGAGGCAGAGTCGGGATCGGCATCATGTCCTCGGCACCAAGAGACGAAATAGGCCCATTTCGCCTGATAGAGCTGCGATGTGGAAGATCGATTGGCTGAAACCATCGTTCGTGCAACCTCTGCTGAAAATCCCTGGACTGCAAGTGCATTCTGGATAGTCTGCAAACGTGTAGGTTGAGCCACCGAGGGTTGTGATGAAGAATCCCGTGCGGTTGACGTAACAGGTCGGGCCACACTGGCAAACGACGTGGCGGGGCGGTGAGAAGCGGGAGCAATACCGGAAACCACTGTCGCCGAGGCCACCACGGGACTACGAGTAGAATGATGCAGTCGTGACGGGTAATCTTCTGAAGTACTTCCAGAATTAGGGCGATCGGCGGGTAGGCATAAGCCAGGAAGTTGTCCCAATTGATTGACAGGGCGTCGATGTCGAAGGCTTGAGGATCCCGAATCGGACTGACAAACAGGGTCAATTGGGCGTTGTTTCTCGTAGCAAACAGATCGATCAGCGGCGACTCCCAGATGGTGGAGATCTGCTGGAACACTTCCGGATGAAGTTGCCACTCGGTCTGAAGAACGGTGTCCGGACGTGATAAGCTGTCCGCTAAGACATTGAGCCGACCCGGAACATGGCGGGCGTGTAGATGAATGTGATGAAAACGAGTCCACTCGTAGAGATCCCACACAAGGCGAAACATTGGAAGCGAGCGTGTTGTTCCCAACTTGTTGATGTGAGCAATCACTGTGGAATTGTCCGTCGCAATGAGAAGAGACGAGTACATGAGACGATGACTCCAATGTTGCACCGCCAGAAAGACTGCCTTCATCTCCAGAAGGTTGATGTGAAGACTGGCATCCAACGTTGACCATCTGCCGGATACTACTAATTCGTCCAGATGGGCACCCCAACCGGTCTCGGACGCATCGGTGTACAGATGATGACTCGGAGCCGGAAAACGGAATGGAACGCCCTGCATGACGTTGAGCCGGGATTGCCACCAGATCAGATATGGATGAAGAGACGTCAATACCGGCACCGCTGGATTGATGGAAGGAGTCTGTAGGTAAGGATACAGATGATACTGTAGTGGACGCACCTGTAGTCGGCCGTAATGAGTTAGGTCCTGAGTGGAAGTGAGCAAACCTACCAAACTTTGCCACTGTTGACGTGTCCGTGACGTTGATGACAAAAACTTTCGGATCAACAGCTGAATTTTGTCCCAACGATCTTCCGGAGGATATACCAGTTGATGATGAGTATCGAACACTGCGCCGATGTAACGGCGAACTTGAGCCGGGACCAACTCTGACTTGAGAGGATGAGGGATGAATCCTAGATGACGTAAGACCAGAAGCGTGAACTGGACTTGCACGTTGAGACGGGCTGCCCCGTCCACTCGTCCGCTGCCCATAGGAGGATGTCGTCTATATAAACCTCTATCTGAATACCCCGCAGGTGTAGAAAAGCCATGACCGGTGAGGTAATGCGGGTAAACAGCCAAGGGGCTATGTTGACCCCGAATGGGAGAACCTGCCATTCGAAACGACGTTCGTTGACAACGAAGCGGAGATAACGGCGATGACGAGGATGAATTGGAACATGAAGATACGCGTCCTGCAGATCGACTGAGGCCAGCCAATCCCGAAGATGTACACGGGCCCGAATCGATGAAACAGTCGGCATCTTGAAATGAGGGGGGGGGGCGAGATGAAACTTGTTTAACACTTTTAGATCGATCACCATCCGCATCTGGGGCGAGTCTTTCTTGGGAACCAGGAACACGTGGCTGTAAAACCCAAAACTGTCCTCTGTCGGCGGTAACTCTCTGACCGCTCCCTTCTCGATGAGCGTGTTGACTGACGACAGAAGAGTCTGCACGTGACTCGCGGAGACTGGTAGGCGGGATGGGCGTGGCCAAACGATAAGTTTGGGAAGGGAACGAAAAGTGAACAGGAAGCCGCGCTCCAAAACTCTCAAAATCCAGGTGTCGTCGGTGATGAGGCGCCAATTGTCTACGAAGTATTGAAGGCGGCCGCCCACAACATGATGACTGAACGACCGGAAAGTAGGAGGCTGCAAAACTTCGGCTTGATCGGATACGGGAACTTGATAGTCATTTACTGGAACGACCACCCCTCTTGGTTGATTTACCACGAAAGGAACGGCGACCTCGGCGTGGAGGTTTGTCAATACCCCGAAACCTCCCCCGAGCGCCGCCATCTTGTTGGGTGGAAGAGGAGTTACGACCCCGCTTCGGGCGACGATCCGACGAACCACCCCGAGCAACAGCCCCAATCAAGCGCGCAGTACGCTCCTCGCGGATGACAGGTACAACGGACTCAATAGAATTGTTGAAAATGGCGCTGGATGCTAATGGTTGATGAAGCAAAAAATCCTTAACCATAAAGGAGACGTCCGGCTTGACAGCCTTAAGTAAGGCGTTGCGTTGCGCTTGGAGAAGCGAAACGTATGAATAAGAAGTGGCCTCAATAACTTGATGGTTAGCCTGCACTAGGGTTTCAATGAAACCCCGCAAATAAGCAACGCGACCCGGAGACAAAGAAGTCGATCCATCGTCCAGGCGTAACTCAGGATCCAAAGCAATCCGCGAAGTAGCCAACAAAAACCAATCAGTGACTGAAGAAGCACGTTGGATTGCCAATAACATCTCTTGGATATTCTCCACAAATTTGGAAGTGAATTCAAGTGGAGTCGACTTAACTGATTTAGAAACCTGAGATAAATCTCGATCACGCTTGGGTGGTTTGTCAGGTAACACGTTATCATGAAGACCATGGGGAACTCGGAAACGAGGCTTCTTAAATTTATTGTCATCTTGTAATTGACGATCAAATTTGTCTAAATGATCCGCCCATGCTGGTGACGGAGCACATGTACGAGGAACACCCGGCTTGGGAGTAGCTAATGCAGAATCCGCAGCTGTCCGGCACTTATCACTAGAAGAACCAACCTTCGAAGGGACGGGCATATCCGGAACCAACGCTAAAAGCGCCTGCATACTAAGCAAATGATCCATCTTCGACGTATCTTTGACACTAATCCGAGAGGAAGAAGAATCATCCGACTCACTCGACGAAACCGGAGACTGAGAACAAGACGATAAACCATGATCCACCGAATGATCAAGGACAGGGGCTCGTTGATAATGAACATGGTAATCTTGATCAGAGGGAGCCGAAACCCTAGGGAAACGGTGAGAAGGATCAGGAGACTGAACTGTCGACGTACGAGAACGGCGTACCGGAGAACGGGAGCGCCGTAAATTAGTACCAAAATGAACCGGTGGACGAGCACTACGGATCGGAGAACGAGATCGTCGAACCGGGGCAATAAAATCACGAACAGGTGAAAACAAACGATGAGGTGGTGAACCCGAGCGTTGTGTACGAGAACGTGAATGGTAATGTGAACTTGAGTGTCGTGTAGCAGTATGTGAACGACGATGTGAAGAATCAACAATTGCGGGGATTGATGTTCGTAAGCCCGCAACCTGAACACTTAATGGTAGAACCGAACAGGCTTCCATAGATTTTTCAGAACTAGGAAAACTATGTCTAGTCTTAACCCGTAAAGGAGAAATTGACACTCTACGTCGTTTCTTTGATTTCTTCCTACTAACAGATACATGTGGGGAACCGATAGGTAAAGGAGAAATAACCTGGGGTGAAGATTCCTTTTGTTCGACGGGAACAATAGACTGGCCAGGCTTGACCGACCTGGCCTTTGTTGAGCGTAACAAAGGAACTGGTTTTGGATCGACCCTAGACAATGAAACTCCGGACCGGGTCAAGCTGTCTAGCAACCTGGAATTATCATCGTGTAGGACGGTACCGCTTGGAGGTAAACAAACTGACACGGGAGACTGAGGGTCTTGACCAGCTCGGTCAAGATCCTCATTACACTTTACATCATTAACCAAAGAAATCTCTAAGACCCGTCTGTCGATCTCCGACAAAGACGGGTCATCACAAGCATGTAACAGAAAAGCCCGACGGGCCTGGGCATAATTCTTCCAGGCCGCCGGATTCCATAATACACATTCCGCGCACGTGGACGCCCGGTAACATAAATCTTTACAAGACAAACAAGCCGTATGAGCGTCTAAAGGGGATAAATTTTTCCCGCACGTACAAGGAATACCAGTCGGAACTTCAGACATAATAATACAGTAAGTAAGTTCCGAATGAATCACAAAAACAACACTTGATAAAGGATATTACACCAGCGAGACAACAACAACCAATGTTGTAAGATTGCCTCTGAATACTTCCCTAGATGTGCACTGCTCGAGCAAACAAGAGAAAGAGGATAGGAATGAGGCTACAGTCGCCTTTATAGTGGCCACGCTGGAATTGAATGAAGAGCTCTCCTAGGGGCGGACAACTCTCTCCTAGGGGAGTTAACTTTTTCTTTTAAACTTCCGTTTTCTACGTTTGATTGTGCAATTAATAAGGGATTAAAGGCATTAATTAAAGCAGGTTTAAGACTTAGGTAGCAAACCCGAGGATTATATGCAGATGGTGAGAACTGGCAGATAATGTGGTATTTCTCAATTTCAGAGCAAAATTCTCAAATGCTGACAAGAGTATTAAGAGCAAAAGGTCAATGTCAATTAATTGTTTCATGGTGTTCTCTCCATGTATCATCGAATAAAGGTTTACAATATAATGAATTAAGATGATATGGATTAAAAATTTGCGAAAAGGCAAAAATCCTCTACAGGAAGTAAGTCAATATTCACTTTATCAATGATGTTCTCTACTATACAAGATATTTACAAATAGACTGACACTTCCAAAAACTGATCACATGGGAGATATGTATTTACCACAATAACCTTGTCAGGCCTATCACGAACTTCTCCACACATGCACCTTAGTTCCTTGTCCAGTGAGTGAGTGAGTGAGTGAATATGATTTAACGTCGCTTTCAACTATATCTCAGTCATATCACGACGTTGGGTCCTATTCCTTTTCACACCCAGGAACCACACTGGGGTCCTATTCCTTTTCACACCCGGGAACCCCATGGGTGCCTCAGTTAGTCGCCTCTTACGACAAGCTCTCTGAGAAGCTGAGGCCTATTCTTACCATGACCTGCGGTGTGCACAACGACATCCCAGGTCAATCCCCGGAAGCCCCACGACGCCAGTTCCTTGTCCATCCATCTATTTTCAGGGTCATGGCCCAGAAACCGTGGCACTCGCCCCATTCAATCCTGGCATTCGGGAAGTATTCCACGGCCGCAGACAAAGTTCCGTGTACTAGCATCGCTTCTCCCTAGAAGTCAGTTGGAGCTTTCTACCGCGTGACGACGAACATCACTCCAAATGTAACGGAGCATTGATGCGACAGAATACCGATGCTTCGGAATAAGAGGTGATCAGGGGTAGAATTTCGACGCGAATCCGGGAATCGACTCGCGCAAGGACTCACCTGAAATGAAACTTGCGCGAAACTGGATTCGCGCAAGCAAAGCTTAGCTTAATCAGTGTGTTGTTCATTCAAAGAGATTTATTAGATATTTCATGAAGGTTCAAGTCAAATAGCTGACCTGTAATCAGAAAACTCCCCGAGATATCCTTTTATCTTGCTGCAAAACGGACAATGGCGGTCTTCTATGTTTTGATGACGTAATGCGCTAACTAACCCTCGGAAACCTTTGCTAGATTATTTTTTGGAAGCCTCGAATACTTTCTGTAATGGTTCCCGACTGGCGCAAAATGACTCAAGTGTATTCTCCTTCGCTCGGCTGTTGGTGCAAAGCCACCTACGTTAAACCCAACAGGCGAAAACAGCCTATATGAAGGAATTGAATCCGGCTAACACGTGGTCCTCGCAGGGAATTACACGAGGGTGAAAATGAAACCTGGGACATTTGGATATCAATTCGCAGATGAATTTGATTCGGATTCGTTCATAATTAGATTGATAAACAATTTTCCCTAAGACAGCACATCGGGCAAAGTAGAATCAAGCGGTAGGAAATTTGTGAAAATAAAAATGGATCGTTTCTTCAGAGACATTGCCTGCACGAGTCCTGTCATGAACAACAACAACGCGGTCTACCACTTTGCGTTGAGAAGACGCATTTCTTCAGAAGTCAGTTGATTTGAGGTCAAGATTTTAACTTTAACGGCACTGCACTTCTTGTTTATGTCTGCGACTCTTGAATTTTTGTTGGTAATTTTTATCTTTCAGTGTAAAAACCATCATGGTATGAAATGAAAATATGTGAGACAAAAATATAAGGAATTTCCTTATTTTTTTAATGTTGCTGCATACCGGTATCTGATATAAATCCATGCCAAACTGTTATGCCTAGTCTTTATATAAAGGTTCATTACTAATAATTGTTTTACAGCTTGCCAGGAAATGAGGCAGGTGGCCAGATTTTATTTTTTATTTTTTTTTATTTTTTTTTTGCAATGCAGACAATCCCAATTGTTTTTTTCTTGCAATACAAAGATACAAAACAAATAAGATTCAGACTATATATACTTACCACTTAGCAAAAAATGTTTAGGTTGAATACTGCTCATCAATCATGTCAATGGAGATAACCAATCACTCGCCTGAACTAATTTAAGGGTGTGCTATTTTAGGTGTGCTAACCACCCTCCTAAGAATAAATAAATAAATAAAGTGATTTCAATCAATTTCCCATTGAGAAGTTTACATCTAGTTGCACAGTGACCAGCACTGATGGAAGTGGCAACTGGTCAAGAAATGCTGGGTGCGAGAAATTTGGATTCTCACAATCTGTGCCACTGGGAATCCAAAGTCCGCAAATTTGGATTCTTTGGATTCTCGCAAACTAAGCCATTGAGAATCCAACTGGATTCTCGCAAAATTTTGCGAAATTCTACCCCTGGTGATGGCGTATAAGTTAATGGAGAAGAACAGACAGTTCAGCCCGAAGTCTCCAGCTATTGGTGAAAATTTGTCCAAGTGCATGAGACTGTTTGCGGAATATTTCAAGAGAGCAAGGACTGGATGGGGCAAGTGCCAGGATTTCTGGTCCATGCGCAGGGAATTGGCCCGAGCACATGGAAATACATAGATGGACAAGAAACTCAGAGAGGAGCATGGAGGAGTTCGTTAGGCCTGCTTGTGATAAGAGTGTGACTGTAGCCAGATATGACAACAACATAATCACCCCACTACCTGTAAATTTCACATATTTTGAAGGACAGAACTCACGACCTGAGAAAATTTCATATACATATATACCGACTAAGGGTATCACTATTTACCAGGAATTTACAATTCCATTCTCCATTTATCGCACACAATTTATGCGTGAAACGATAACTTTGGTGCTCTCATTATATATTGCACTGTCAGTCATTATCTCGAGCATATTTACAGTATAAGTTTTGACTAGTGCTTCGGTACGTTACCACATGATTACGTACTCCAGAAAGCAACACCAGTTGGTCCAACAACCAATCCAATCAGGGCAGTAATCTCCATTGTTCAACTGGAGCACCAAATACGGTTTTAAACCTACCAATATGACCAATCAAACCACTGGAATTATTCAAGGTCAAACAGCACATGATGGGCGGCAAGTGAGCTCTTAATCACTTTCCGTGATTTCACTATCCACACGTGATATATTTCAACAACCTTGTCCGCAGTGCTTCAATCTACATTGAAATTGACAGTTGCTGCTGTCTCCTCCTCTTGTCAGAGCTGTTCAATAAGAGCTGATGCATTCCTTGGTGGTTTTCCATCTTGAGTGGTCAGATTTAAACAGACTTGTAGTATTCTAGTCTTGCATTCCGAAAAATGTTGATTCTTCCCAACATTAAATCAGCCTAAATAGAAGTAACTTATTTCTGTGCAGGCGGAGGCAGGAACACTGGATGTATTCTCCAGAAGTATGGTCTATGGTAAGTGTCATATTGGGGTAAAAGCAAGCTTGGAATTTGCTCCGTCGATAACCAATATTTGCTGAGTATTTCATCATTCATCTGCATGAAACCCATGGATATTATGGATACCAATTAACTCTGACTGGCTTTTATAAGGACAGCTTCGGCAGAGCAGCACAGACCACACCTAACTACTGAAGGATAATATGACCAACAATAAGAACAGTGAGACTCAGAGATACCCTGAAACAATGATGACCATCTTACTAATATCATAGTAATATGACCATAATATGACCACATAAATAGTACATAGTATCATATCTCATTGAAGTCCCAGCATGCTCTGCTCTTATCTTAAACCGGTCTATTAAAGCTTCACATGAACCAACCAATGAAAGCCCGTTAAATATTCAAACGTCCACACCTCTCGTTAAGGATGATTCTAAGGTGAATTTGAACTCGTTTAATGTGTCCAATATCTGCACAAGGAAGTTGGTCAAAGATGGATTGCGCATGAACGAGTTCTCTTCATACATCTGAGCTGTGGCCGTTGTGTTGGCCATCAGGGGGAGCCACCTTTGTAAGCAATGGTCTCTGAAATGGAAGGTCAAGAGAGATTGTGGAGAAACATTGTACCCAGTATCGAGAGACGGAACAGAATTTTTGTTGCTTAACATATTTTTATTGCTCATGTCTGTTTTTATAGATCAACAGACATCAAAGTTTCTTTCACTAATTTTAAATTATATAATCTTAAAAAAGACAAAGACAAAAAAAAATGGAGATTCTATCATACAGGACTAAATGAAATCAACCATATTTGATAATTAATTAGTGATTTAGTACCGAATACTGAAGGGAGGACACGTTGACAGGATAGTCACTAACCTGATTCCAGTACAGACAAATATCTGGAATTTACCATCTTTGCCGATAGTTTGTGAGGCATTGTTGATTTTGTTAAGTAGATTAGAGAAGAGCCAGTAGCCTGCTTTAGCCACCTCAGGTATTGTATGATGGGGGGTATCCTCCATGATGGTCTCAAAGCTCACTTTCACTCTCTCTGTAATATCAACATGGCTATTTGTGAATATCATGGCTTCAGAGTACTCACAAAATGCCCAAAACAGAGATGCACACAAAACAGGGAGGAAATAAAAGTTGAGGTGACAGTGAGATTTATAAAAAAATTACATGTTAGTGTCATATCAGAGTCTATTGTAGCTTGCCTGATTTTGGTGTTCAGTATCTAGTTTGTCTAAAAAACTTTCACAAAACCAAATAGTGAGTGTGCTCAAACATTGATAACTGAAAGTCATCGACAGCCAGATGAATGCATAGATAACCATGAATTGCAGGCAAGCACCTAAAAGGTGCATGGACCCCTCAGCCTGTTTTTATTAGTCAAGTAGGATCAGGGCTGCATCTAGAGCCAATTTAGTTCCGGAAAACGTATGGGCACCCAAAACAAAAACAAACAAGAGCCCAAGGGGCTTCAATATACGCCCGTATATCTGGAATTACATTGGTTCAAATTTCAAGGTTGTTTAATAGACTTGATTCCAATTGATCTAGCAATCCAGAGAAAGGTCTACAATTTTTTGCTTATAAGAATGTAACATATATCACATCTTATATTGAATGATAAACTAAAATGAGCTTAACTCTTGGTAACTAGTTGACCTTGAAGCAAGAGCTTAGAGCTCACATATCCCACACTGAAATCGACAATAGTCAAACACAAGAAAATAGTAGTTTCCTGCAAATGGATTCCTTTCAGACGAGAGAATTTTTCATGAAGGAAGAAGAAAGTGATGAAGTAAACCTTTGTTCTTGAGTTAATAAACAGGTGTGAAGTTCATAAAGGACTCCTCTCCCCGTTAAATTAGTAAATGTATGGTTTTTATTTCACAACAGTTTAACTAAATGAAGCGTTTCAAACATGGGAGACAACTCCACAGGACAATACCATATAAATGCAGGGGAAAGAACTTCGAATATTCCAACAATATTCCAACACATTAGCCAGCTAAGCTTGATTCAGTTTTGGGGGACTGCGACCTAGACCTTTGACAAATTGATCTCATATGTATGGCTCCACTTTGCCATGCGAGTAAGGTATACTCAAAGTTCGGTACCAATCCATACCTTGAAACTAGAGCTATCGCATGGACAACAAATGTTAATGGATGAATGGACAGAACGCAACATCACATTACACGACCTCATCTTCGACAGGCATATGAAAATGTGACTTTAATGATTTCTTGATTTTGGGGTCACAGTGACCTTGACCTTTGACCTTGACCTCGATTTTGGTACACAACACATCGTCTTTCCTCAATCTATCAATGCACACAAAAAATCATGATTTTTAATGATTTCCTGATTTTGGGGTCAGTGACCTTGACCTTTGACCTTGGCCTAAATTTTGGTACATGACAAACCGTCTCCCCTCAATTTCTCAATGGACACAAAAAATCTAGATTTTCAACAATTTCACGAGTTTGGGGTCACAGTGACCAGTGACCAATTTGGTATGTGACACATTGTGCCCCCCTAATGTATCTACTGACACAAAATATGTTATTTTTAATAATTTCCTAATTTTGGGGTCAGTGACCTTTGACCTTGACCGAATTTTTGGTATGCATCACTTCATTTCCGCCTATTGAATCCACTCACAAAAAATTAGAAATTTTTAACGATTTCCTGATTTTTCGATCACACTGACCTTTGACCTCTGACCTTGACCTATATTTAATATGCAACACATCGTTCCCCGCCTAGGGCATCCACTCACCAAAAATTAGAACTGCAGATAGAAAACTGTCAACGATCAATGATTTCCTGATTTTTGGCAACAGTGACCTTTGACCTCTGACCTCGACCTCAATTTTGGTAAGCGACACATCGTCTCCACCTGGCGTATCCACTCACAAAAAATTGCAACTGTGTATAGAAAACGTTCACAGATATAGACCGGACACGAACACTTCAGTGATTTCCTGTTTTTCAGGCCAGTGACCTTTGACCTGT
Organism: Hanleya hanleyi; assembly: GCA_036873755.1. Lineage (NCBI taxonomy): Eukaryota > Metazoa > Mollusca > Polyplacophora > Lepidopleurida > Hanleyidae > Hanleya > Hanleya hanleyi. Next base: position 109,281 of record JAVTVY010041968.1, on the reverse strand, counting down.
GACCTCGACCTTCATTTTGGTACGCGACACATCGTCTCCACGTAGGGTATCCACTCACCAAAAATTGGAGCTGTGGATAGGAAACTGTCCCAGATATAGACCGGACACGAGAACCGGACAGACGGACAGACGGACGGAAACCGCCATCACATAATACGTCCGCCGGGCGTATAAAAAAAACGAAAGTGTTGTTGTTGTTCAATTTGAAAGGATTTCTCAAGGAAATACTAGAAAAAGCCTCTGGGATCCTCAATATCGATCCGATTGCATAGCTGGGTATTGAATTTCATGTTAATAAACCTCTGTTTTGTGATTGATCACAGGCTCTTTGCGCCGAAATTCACTTAAAAAAATTGGACCCTCAATAATGAATTACGAAAAAGAACTGGGAGTTTGGGATCAGAACCTGCAAAAAATCCCTGAATACAGCCCTGCGGATACAGTTTGTGTGATTTCTGTACCGTATATAATAGACTTCGTTTTCACATGAGTGGTGTGCTGGGATTACAGCATGCAAGAAAGTGTAGCTTTATCAGTGGCAATTTATGCATTGCACAAGTGTGATAACAAGTTAATGGCATAGAATCACAATGATTGACACAAGCCCACCATTATCATTATTGGTGGGGGTGGGGGTTGATGAGGGGCATAAGCTTCAGGTATGCAAACTGGTTCAAAATTGCACAGCGTCAGGCTAAAATGGGCTCTCCTAATCACTCGTTTTAAATAATTTCCAAGGTACAGCAACATGTGCAAAAGTTTTAGGATAAATCATATGATGTAGAATAGAATGATTTAACAGCAAAATTGAAGAAAAATGTTGTCCTTCATTTAAGGCGACGCGAAATTCAAACTAACAGGGGTTCGATACTGCAGGGATTCCCCTGTCAGTTATTTCATATTATATTTCTGAAATAAAATATGGTTTGTGTAAAGGCTTTCGGATAAACCGATGTAGCAAAAGAAAAATCTTGCCCTTCATTTAAGGAGATGCGAAATTCAAACCTAACAGGGGTTCGATACTGCTGGAAACCCCCCGCCGGTTATTTCCTCTTGTACTTCTGAAATAAAATAATGTCACCAACCTGTTAGTTATTACTATAAAGGAATAAATTTTATACCCATCCAATGATAATCTTGAATCTTGAATGGACCAGGCTTTCTTGTATCAGGGAGCCTTCAAAAGTCACAATGAAACAGGGAACCAAGGGTTCCCGACAGGCATAGATAACAGTGCAAAAGCTAAGCCATCAATAAAATAAAAAAAATAAAAAAAATTAATACGAAGCTGCGCATCTGAAAACCCCTCGGCTCTGGGCGCTAGCCATTCATAATGTATTCAATTTGAACCAAGATTTCAGGAACACCAAGCAGTCAAGTGACAAATATACAGATTATGAAAAGTTTTGCAATTAGAAATGGCCTCTAAGGCTTCCATCCAATCAGAGAAACTGGTATTCATTACATAAGTCTCTTGATCCATCGATGATGTATACCAAATTTTACATCGAGCATTTGAACGTTATCAGAGATAGAGATCATTAATGATTTGCATAAATTAAAGATAGCCGCCCATCCTACCCGCCACTCAGAGGAACTGATGTGGTTATTCATTGCAAGTCTCTTGATACATCGATGCTGTATACCAAGTTTCATATAGAACACTGCAATGGTATCAAAGATATACATCATTAAAGATTTTACATAAATTAAAGATGGCCACCAAGGTTTCCGCTCAATCAGAAACACCAGAACTGTCATTTATCGTAAGTCTATTGATGCATCGATGATGTATACAAATTTTACATCGAGCACTTGAACGGTATCAGAGATAGAGATCATTAATGATTTCGCATAAATTAAAGATGGCCGCCCATCCTTCCCACCACTCAAAGGAACTGATGTGGTTATACATTGCAGGTCTCTTGATATATCGATGCTGTATATCAAGTTTCGTATAGAACACTTGAATGGTATCAGAGATATATATCATAAAAGATTTTGCGTAAATTAAAGATGGCCACCAAGGTTTCCACAGAATCAGGGAAACTGGTTTGGACATTCCTTTGAAGTTTCTTGATGCATCGATGATCTATACCAAGTTTCACACTGAACAGTGAAATGGTACCTGAGATACACAAGATTAATGGCTTCGCATAAATTAAACATGGCCGCCAAAGTCATGAGCATATGGATGTGCAATGTAAGTTTGGTGTGCCTAGGGTATGTCGTTCTAAAGATATCTTGGTAACGAGAAAGCTGTGATAGATTTGCATAAATTAAAGATGGCCGCCGAAGTTTCGAACCAATCGGGGTCAGATTCAATAGGGTTCTGGGTCACGAGCATATGGATGTGCACTGCAAGTTTGGTGTGCCCAGGGTAAGTTGTTCTAAAGATATCTTGGTAACGAGAAAGGTGTAACGGACAGACGGATGTACATGACGACGACAATACCCTTCGACCAAAATTTGACCGAGGGGTAAAAATCATGAAATCATCATAGCCATTTGAAAATCTAATCATTTCATCAGTCAACATTCAGGAAGCTCTCACCAAAGTTTGGTCAGGCCCGACTTCATAGATCTGCAGATATTCAGCGGACAAGAACATGTTGATGGGCATAGATAACAGTACAAAAGCTGAACCATCAATAAATAATAAAAAAATTAATTAAAAATCATGAAATCATCATAGCCATCTGAAAATCTAAGCATTTCATCAGTCAACATTCAGGAAGCTCTCACCAAAGTTTGGTCAGGCCCGACTTCATAGATCTGCAGATATTCAGCGGACAAGAACATGTTGATGGGCATAGATAACAGTGCAAAAGCTGAACCATCAATAAATAATAAAAAAATTAATTAAGAATCATGAAATCATCATAGCCATCTGAAAATCTAATCATTTCATCAGTCAACATTCAGGAAGCTCTCACCAAAGTTTGGTCAGGCCCGACTTCATAGATCTGCAGATATTCAGCGGACAAGAACATGTTGACGGACGGACGGACGTACGTACATGGCAATGACAAGACCCCACAGCCCTATGGGCTGAGGGGTAACAACTGTCATGCTTCTGAGGTATACATGTACCTGAAATTCTGTCAAATTCTGCAGCCCTGCACTGGAGTTTACAGCCTGGATATCAATATTTCAACTATTTCCTTTGCATGACCTTTTGACCTCAGAATGGTTTCTTTTTTGCCAGGAGTGTGAGGTATACCATGCATTTGTTTTATTTTTTGGCCAGTGACATTGACCATTGACATCAAAACCCTTGCTTTTTGCCTTGTATGTAAGTATAAGCAAAGTTTGGTACAAATCCATAACACTGAACTGAAGATATCACCCAGACAACACGAGTTAACAGATGAACAAAGGGACAGAGAGAGAAATAGTAAAATATAGGCTTCTTGTTTGCCAGGAGAGTTAGGTATACCTCAAATGTCTTCACAATCCACATTGTTGAACTGAAGTTATAGCCTGAGCATAACAATTTATGATGGTTTCCGGATTTTTGGGCCACAGTGACCTTGACCAATGATATTTTGACCTCAAAATGAAATAGGGCTCTTCCTTGCCTCATAGGTATAAAACTATATCTCGAGTTTGGTTCCAATCCATAACATGGTACTAAAGATATCACTCAGACATTTAACGGACCGACATATGGACGGACGGACAGAACTCTATAGCCTATATAACCTCGTCTATGGGCGTATAAAAAAATGATATATTACCGAGGTAGTCCCAGATGAAGAATCTATTCCTGAAGAGACGAGACGACCGGAAACCACACTGGAAGACTGCCTCCATACAATTAACCAGTCCCTTTTCACCACACAACAAGTAGGTCAGGTTACCTCGCTGATAAAAGAAAATACACTGTATAACTAACAGTTTCTTATAGACACCACTATGCATCAAGGGATATCTTCCAGTTACAAAGCAGCTGATTGGTCAGTTTAAATTTTCAAAAATAAATCCAGTATTTCCATTGGTTTGTGAAGAAATTAGAAGAGCATGCAAATCATTATATAGGGTGTTAGCTGTCACAATATTACCTCTTTCTCTGGCTTGTAGAAATGTTTGACAATGTTATTGACAGCATGGCCAAGCATCTCTTGTAACTCTGGGATATTGTTTGCTGGAAAGAATGCAACACAGTGCTATACAGTGTATGACATGCATGACGGTTGTAAATATACATCATAAACCCTCAGGCAAAATCATCATGGTGTTGACACCAACAATGTTATCATTGAATTTTCTTATTTTTCTCCGACATGTCTATTGCACTTTCGAATTAATAAAAATGCAACAAAACCATTCAATTTCAACCCCTACTTTGGTGGATGGAGGAACACTGAATAAAGTTATGTTTCTCTTGTTGAAATAATCCTCTTGCTACAACACACAAAATATTGCACGCTAAAAAAAAGAAACTTGAATTCAACTCTTTAACAGTGAAACCACATGAAATGAACAGCAAATAGGTTAAAAACGCAACTGCAATTCCCCTCAGTGTTGTCAACAAAACATCCGACTACTAAGTTACTTAATTTGTAATATTTACAATTTCCAGCCCTACCTGCCTCACTGGATCCCCTTGGTACACTAGGTGACCTACACCTGGGTGGGGTCCGGCATGTACTCAACAAATCTGTGGAATAAAAATACACCATACATTGAATGGGGAGCGCACAAACTCCTCAACATACCATTGATTTCATGCTCCAGTGATTCATCAGCTAACAGTCTGGGTAACCCAGGGTACATGTAGTACTAGTCACAGCTTTCCTATGCCTACTGTATGGGGAAATTCAGTTTTGAATTGGAGTTATTATTCATAAGAGACAGTCTGAAATTGGCTAGAAAAGGCTGCAGTCTTAAAGTACATATACCGACCACACATTTCAGAATCATTGTCTCTTTTCTCAAATGATGCTAACATTTATATTTAAATCTTAAGGAATGAGTACATATCAAAATCAGCCAACTTTCGCATGCCAATATCTAAAATGGGGGGACATGCGACCAGCTTTCCCATGACAAGTTTACAATGCTCAAAGTAAACTGGTCCATTTTGCTGTATTGGGAAATATGGCAAAATTTTGTCTGGCCCAAAAATATCATAGCACAGAAATAATTGTTTATTTATACACTTTGCTATAGTAAATAAGCCAGAACTTCTAAGAATGGAGCTGTGAAAGGGCACTGCATGAACTTAGTAAAAACGTGAGAAGATAAATTTTTTTTGTAAAAAATAAACTTCCAGTAGCCAACCTTCTGTATCCACTGATGCCTTCTGTGGAACAAGTTCAGCCACAAGTAACCTCTCTATACTGCCATCATCCACACCTTTACCCAGCCATCGGCCACAAGGGAACCTGGCGAGAAGAAGAACAAAAATCGACCATAGAGGTCCATGTCCCCCGCTAGCAGCACCAGTTATGGTGGATTACATCCACCATAACTGGCGCTGCTGCTGCGGGGGCCATGGACCTCTATGGTCGATTTTATTTGGTCGATGAAATCTCATATCATTGATGAAGAGTATGATTTGAAAATGGAGATATCGCTGATGAGCTTAACATAATCTAATACTGCGGATGGCATCCAGATTGGATTATGCACATCCATAAAACATAATACCAACTGTCCTCTCACCAATGTCCATGCACTCCCCAGGCTTGAAGTAGATTGGTTGAATCGTTCTAGAGTTATTGTCCAGACAAGATCTAAATGCTGAAAATCTAAGATGACTGATGGTGGCCATCTTGGATTACACAGGTAACTGTAAAGCAATATAACTGTCCTCTCACCGATGTGAAGCCAAACTGCAAGTTTGAAGTCGATCAGATGAATTATTCTAGATTTGTTGTCCAGACAAGATGCAACTGCTTAAAATGCAACATAATCCAATATCGCTGGTAGTTGGCAGCCAAATTGGATTATGCTCGTTCATGAAACACAATCCTAACCGGGATCTCATCAAGGTCAAGGGACTTCCCAAGTTTGAAGCAGATCAGTTGAATCGTATCCCAGCTATTGTCCGGACAAGATCAAACTGCTTAAAATCCAATGAAATCCAGTATGGCTGATGGTGGCCATATTGGATTAAGCATGTCCTTGAAAAACCATCCTAATCCTCCTCTCAACAATGTCAAGGCACTCCCCAGGTATGAAGTAGATCGGTTGAATCGTTCTCGAGTTATTGTCCGGACAAGATCCAACTGCTTATAATCCAATATGGCTGACAGCGGCCATATTAGATTACGTACATTGCTGAAAAACAATCCCAACCGTCCTCTCACCATGTCAAGGCACACCCCAAGTTTAAAGTTGATCGGTTAAATCGTTCACGAGTTATTGTCCGGGCAAGAAAATCTAAGATCCAACTGCTTATAATCCAATATGGCTGACGGCGGCCATATTGGATTATGCACATTGCTGAAAAACAATCCCAAGCGTCCTCTCACCGATGTCAAGGCACTCCCCAAGTTTGAAGTAGATCAGTTGAATCGTACTCCAGTTATTGTCCGGACAAGATCAAACTGCTTAAAATCCAATGAAATCCAGTATGCCTGATGGTGGCCATATTGGATTAAGCACGTCCTTGAAAAACATCCTAATCCTCCTCTCAACAATGTTAAGGCACTCCCCACATACCCATATTGGATTATGCACATTGGTGAAAAACAATCCCAACCGTCCTCTCACCGATGTCAAGGCACTCCCCAAGTTTGAAGTAGATCAGTTGAATCGTACTCCAGTTATTGTCCGGACAAGATCAAACTGCTTAAAATCCAATGAAATCCAGTATGGCTGATGGTGGCCATATTGGATTAAGCACGTCCTTGAAAAACAATCCTAATCCTCCTCTCAACAATGTTAAGGCACTCCCCACATATGAAGTAGATCAGTTGAATCGTTCTTGAGTTATTGTCCGGACAAGATCCAACTGCTTATAATGCAATATGGCTGACGGCGGCCATATTAGATTACGCACATTGCTGAAAAACAATCCCAACCGTCCTCTCACCAATGTCAAGGCACACCCCCAGTTTGAAGTTGATCGGTTAAATCATTCACGAGTTATTGTCCGCACAAGAAAATCTGTGATCCAACTGCTTATAATGCAATATGGCTGACGGCGGCCATATTAGATTACGCACATTGCTGAAAAACAATCCCAACCGTCCTCTCATCAATGTCAAGGCACACCCCAAGTTTGAAGTTGATCGGTTAAATCGTTCACGAGTTATTGTCCGGACAAGAAAATCTAAGATCCAACTGCCTATAATCCAAAATGGCTGACGGCGGCCATATTGGATTATGCACATTGCTGAAAAACAATCCCAACCGTCCTCTCGCCAATGTCAAGGCACACCCCAAGTTTGAAGTTGATCGGTTAAATCGTTCACGAGTTATTGTCCGGACAAGAAAATCTTACGGAATTACGGAATTTCGGAATTACGGAATTACGGACACCGGTGTTTCTAATATCCCCCCCTACTAAGTAGCGGGGGACAACAACAACAGGATTACTCTTCATGACCATACCTAACTGTGAAAAGATGTCTGACAGAGATTATATTGTGATGTAATTGGGACTACCAAAATATATTTGAAGAAAAACAATTTGCAAAACCTGCATTTTATTATTCTAATAACTGCCCCTAAAATAAAACCACCTCGAAAACAACCTAAATTCTGACCTGTTCTCATTCTTGTTTTGCGATACATTTAGCGCCAAGGTAACGGCAGCCTGCACTGCAGTTATCAGAAGAACTGCAAATTCGAAAGTTAGTCAATGTTGACTTGAGAACTGTCCCTGATATATGGTTGCAGTTTGATGAAAGTGAAAAAAATAGTTAATAAAAATACTTTTCCACTTCCAAGCGGGGATATTAATCTATTTTAACACTGATAGTAGTGATACGCGCCAAACTTGCTGTGATAATACTGACTTGTATGCATGTCCAGTGAGTTCATTCCTGACCAGAACATGCTCCACCATCCATCGTGGAGTCATACCAGCGTTGTCATGGCCAATTCTCAATGTTGTTAAAACTCCCATATTCTTATGCTGCAATGAAAATGTCACCAAGGGCACATACATGAAACAAACAGTTACATTAAAGCTCCTACCATCACCAAACACATCAAAGGATTCACTCTGTCAGTTTATAAATTACGGCAAATGAAATATAAGTCATGATAGCGGGATTTGGTATTCGCTTTTATATACACAAGTTGAAAATTCATCTGTTCATCTTGAAACAATGAACACGTTTCAGATTATGATATAATACAACTATAAACATTTCACATTTGCATGCTGTGGGACATGATTTGCTCGCTAGCTCTAGAAAGTGCTGTTTATCACTTTTCGAGAGCTGACAAATCACTGTGTCCCACTTCACACCATGCAGTACTTCTTTTATTATACCGAATGTTGGACAACTATTAGGGGATGTAGAGATGTTTTGAAATACCAGTAAGTCCGGTTTGAGTAATGCACTCGATTTAGGATAGGATAAGTTCTCACTGAGCAAGGTGAGAACAAGAGAGGCCCCTTCTACAGACCCAATCCAGGCTATCTCGGTGTTAAACATTTTGGTTGAGTACCAAATTTTTTTCAGTCACATACAAGTGTTTTCGAGCACAAATCAATTTCCTTCACAAAAGCCGCTAACAGAAAACTTGCCACTTCCTCGCCATGGGAGGCAACTCTTGACACATTCTGCAACATCTGCATGGTACATTCATCATGTCCAATGTGTCGGGGAAACATTTTGATGTTTAGCAGAACCGTGAAATAGACTACAAACATCATATGTTATCCCGATTCACAGAAGGACAGATGATAAGGCTTTCATCCAATGAAAATATGAGGAATTTACAGGAGGTATAATCATACATGCAAAGAATAAATGGGAAACAATGTTCTATTTTACCTGTATGTTGAACTCGAGGCAGCCCTTGGGTATTTCTACAATCCCCGTCTCGGCCAGATGTCCAGCCACACTGACCCAAGGGGTGGCACTGGTCTGAGAACCTACTTTGGTACTAGGGAATATCAACACTCTGTACGCGATCACTGAAATATACAATAGGAGTCATGGTTAATCTGACAGATCAGGTTCCAAGCAATCTCCCATTATCAGAGTTTGCAACCTCATAAACTGTCGGTGTAACACCGTCTGACTGCACCGAGTCGACATACGTGGTGCGCATACACCTTCAGTCTTTTTTGAATTTGATTGACACAGGGAGCGTGTATCTGCATACGAGAGAGATGGAGAATGCGTTAAAGTGATCGTAAACCCTCAAGTAAAGTTTCCATCAAATGAAAGACCATTGGAAGCTGTGTGGAAAAATATTTATTGTAATTTTTTAAGATTTTATTACACAGAGTAAACTGCAAATAAAGCATGGTATTCTATGGTGGTCTGTTGCAATCATATCTACATGTAGGTCCAGTGACGTCACACTGCCTTAATACATATATTTCAAACTTTGTATGCACTTTCCAATGCTTGATTCAAGCTTATGGTGTGTATACTTTGCGTTTCAACACAGACTCACTGTTCCAATGTGCATGTTTCACCAAAATCTGGGAAATTAAATGCAATATTCAAATTGACTGGACACTTATGAGTTACCATCTGTCAGATTTTGGTGAAATATGCACATTGGAAGAGCGAGTCTGTGTTGAAACTCAAAGTATACACACCTTAAGCTTGACTCAAGCATTGGAATGTGCATACAAAGTTTGAAATATATGTATTAAGGCAGTGTGACGTCACTGGACCTAAGTATGATTGCAGCAGACCACCATAGAATACCATGTTTTATTTGCAGTTTACTCTGTGTAATAAAATCATAAAAAATTACAATAAATATTTTCCCACACAGTTGGCAATGGTCTTTAATTTGATGGAAACTTTACTTGAAGGTTTACGATCACTTTAAGTAAATTTTACAGAACAAATTAGATGCTATGAACAAACTATATGACATGACTAGAGTACAGCATCTTTTTAACCATGAAATCACAGCATCTTTTTTAGCCATGACATCACAGCATCTTTTTTAGCCATGACATCACAGCGTCTTTTTTAGCCATGACATCACAGCGTCTTTTTTAGCCATGACATCACAGCGTCTTTTTTAGCCAAGACATCACAGCGTCTTTTTAGTCATGACATCACAGCGTCTTTTTTAGCCATGACATCACAGCATCTTTTTAGCCATGACATCGCAGCATCTTTTTAGCCATGACATCACAGCATATTTTTTAACCATGACATCACAGCGTCTTTTTTAGCCATGACATCGCAGCGTCTTTTTAGCCATGACATCACAGCGTCTTTTTAGCCATGACATCACAGCGTCTTTTTTAGCCATGACATCACAGCATCTTTTTAGCCATGACATCACAGCGTCTTTTTTAGCCATGACATCACAGCGTCTTTTTTAGCCATGACATCACAGCGTCTTTTTTAGCCATGACATCACAGCGTCTTTTTTAGCCATGACATCACATCGTCTTTTTAGCCATGACATCACAGCATCTTTTTTAGACGACATCACAGCAGCTTTTTAGTCATGACATCACCGCATCTTTTTTAGCCATGACATCACAGCATCTTTTTAGCCATGACATCACAGCATCTTTTTTAGCCATGACATCACAGCGTCTTTTTAGCCATGACATCACAGCATCTTTTTAGTCATGACATCACAGCGTCTTTTTTAGCCATGACATCACAGCGTCTTTTTAGCCATGACATCACAGCATCTTTTTAGCCATGACATCACAGCATCTTTTTAGCCATGACATCACAGCATCTTTTTAGCCATGACATCACAGCGTCTTTTTTAGCCATGACATCACAGCGTCTTTTTTAGCCATGATATCACAGCGTCTTTTTTAGCCATGACATCACAGCATCTTTTTTAGCCATGACATCCTAAGACCATCCGCTCCATTTAGAAATGGACGATACTGATTGCTCGAGAGACATGCACAAAAAAACTGCACAACACAGTTTTAACCACAGTAAAATCAGAGGATAAATCTGACAGAAGGGAGTATACAATCTGCCATGAGAATGGTTCCCAATTATGGGGATAAACCAGGGAAATCCAAAACATTTTATTTAGTCACACAGCTTCACTGAAATGATGTACAATGCTTTAGTTATATTTTTTTTCATGTGTAAACCCATCTCTTTTCACACATGATTTGAACCATGTTGATTTTGTATTCAACATGTCTAGAAACTGAAAAGTTCATACAACATGTTTACTAAAGAACATGCAATCTATACGTTTACAAGAAGTGAAACCCGCCAGTCCATCTTACTTGTATTAGAGAAGGTGTTGGTGTAACAGAAGTAGTCGACAGCATTCAGTGACAACAAATGGAATAAGAACTGCTCCCTCTCATCCTCACACCTCAGGAAGGCATATCTCTTGTACAAGCTCCTAGAAACAAGAATTTCAAAGCCAAAATTACAAACAGATGAAAATATCAGCGGTTGACATTCCCTGACGTTGAAGAAAGCAATTTGGCTTGAAAGCGTAACATTCAGTCTGCGGCATGGAAAGCAATCTCAAGCGAGATCCTGTGGCAAAGTACTAACATACTAAATTTATCCTGAAAAGAAATTATGGACACCTACAGGCAGATCGGCATAAGAAACAATTCCGTGGCAAATCTTGAGTCAAGCTATACTCACATATCAAATTTGGAAAGAATCCGTTCAGTTTTTCAGAAGTTATAGTCCAGGTATAGTGCTCAACAGCAGTGCTCATTGTGTCAGTACACAATATATGATCACCAGTCCTGAAGTGCATGACACTCAAACTCTCATAGTGCATGACAGTGCCAATGCCAATAAATTAATTAGCTGATCACCGAATTAAATGTCGAGATCTCAACACCACATTACGACTCTAAACTAACCTTAATAGTTCTGTGTCTGAAAGTAGTTCCTTCAGGTGTGCAGACAACATCTTCTTCTCCAGGGCTAGTCTTACAAAGGCCCGGGCGTACCCGACATCTGTCTTGATGTCAGTCATCTGTTGTACATTTCTGCACACACAAACACAATACAATGTATCGTTATATAAAACTTCCATGATCACGTCAACGAACTTCTGTTGTAACCCAGTGTTGATCTCTTCACTAAAGCCCTTTCTCTGGTCCCAGGTCTTTCGTGCCTTATGGATTCTAAGGGATTATACGGGAAGTTCAATTGCTTTTCTTCTCATCTGACGACCCCAACAAGTGGGCATGATATCATCCTGTATATTTCTTTGATATTTTCTTCTATTGTGCATCTTATGGGTTTTATCAAATGATTTTTTTACAAAAAAATGACCACAAGTATGATGATTTATTTCTCACATCACAATATCTTAGCATATCAATGTCGAAACAGAAGCGAAAGATACGAAGCAAAACAGTAAGCGTGTGATACAGCTTGTGTATCACACTGCTTTTGGCCGATGTGATGTGAGAAATCAATGTACAGAGGTTTGTTTTGTAAACCCTTTTACATCACTCAATACCTCAGATATGTTCAATGCTCATTATCTGAGAGGAGCTTGGCAAAGCACCATGAATATGGCAATACTTGAGGGGCTAAAGCCTGATCATTAGGGAGCGTAGCAAAAATCGGAACGTTCCAATGGAACATTTACGTCCAGTATTGGATGCAGCCACGTTCCATTTTCAGCTACTGGAACGTTCCACATTAGAGGAACGTTCCCCTTGAACGTTCTGTACAGAGGGAAAGTTCCTGCCGAACGTTCTGGTTTTATACAAGTACGACCAGCAACTAACATCCCCATCGGTCACGTACTGTGTGTGTACGGTAGGCGAAAGGGCGAAAGAATGGCGAAAGCTATGCGCGCAAGGTTCGGCAATGTACTTTCGCAAGAGCAATTTACTTTCGCGAAATTATGTTTCTTTCGCTTACGCAATTTTTTTAGCCGACAAGAAGCAGTTTAGGTCACATACAGACAGTTTTTCGGCATCGGTGTTCGAGATGGCGACATTTGCGGGAAAGAAAATTATGTTGCTTGGCCTAGAACAGAACACGTCCTTATTTCCCTGGCTGGAAGCAGTGGGGCTTATAACACATTCAATTGTCATCTCTGCATTAATTACGTATACTTTATAAACAAGAACTAAGAGTCCCCCCGCAGTTTCTTGAAATTGAAATTCGACATTTGTAACTGTGAACTTTGACCCTGCAAAGCTGGCCCCCTGAAGAGAGCCGCACCACGCATCGCTGCTCAGAGGACTTTGGCAGATGAATTGATTAATTAAAATACCGTACAATAACAACTACATGGCTTGTTGTCCCAAGGTTTTGTGTTGTAATCTGTTATGGTCGGCGTGAGACGTGCAGCTCTCTTGTTTGTAACCTTGGCTGTTTTTGTTTTGTTTTTTTCACTGTTTGGTCACGGAGACTTGAATGAATGAAAGATTTTTTATAGTAGTGCACCCATTATGAGCCGAGTACGTTGACAAAACAACGGAATAAAATAACAACATTTCACATAGGGTACTTATATTTATATCTCCATCCGCCTATTTATTATTATTTACTTATTTATTTAATTATTTATTTGTTTATTTGATAATACAGCGCTTGTAAACATCTTTAACAAACTAAAAAATGTTACGTGTAATTAAAACATTGAGTTGATGGGCTGCGAAATCCGTACGGGAGGCGATCCTTAAACTGCAATTTCAATCAATCAATAGGGTACTTAGGTCCAATACCCATTGCTAAGTAAGAGTATATTACTAATAACACTTTAAATTAAGCCTCTAATTCAGAAACTGAATCCCGTTTTGCGAGACATATTATATATAAAATGCCAAATCTCTTGACATGGAATCGGGTGGGTCTAACAAGAAAAAAATAGTTGAGAAGATACTATATTATCCTGGATGGTATAAAAAAAGATTCGTTCTCATCGAGGCGTATAAGGTACAGTACGAATTGCGTTATTGTTTACACTCGTTTCGTTCCGTTTTGCGGTTTTTCCGGTCAAACGCGGTCGGTCTAACTCCGTTCACAATTCGGTTGTATTTCGTTCAAACTCCGTTCATCCTTTTGCATTCATTCTGTTCATTTAGTTCATTCCGGTTCGTTCTCATAATTGTAAACGTGTGTAATAAATTACTTTGTCATATCGTCGGTCATATTAGCGGAGAATTGTTGAAAATGGCAACTTGTAATTACACGGATTTCCAACTCCAAGAAAATAACGAAGATCGATCTTCATTATCCCCAGACTCACAGAGATATATGTTTCTTCTTTACATTAGATATAAAAACATAATTTTATATGCTCTAAGTCGAAATGAAATCTTTCGCGACGTCTGCACGAAAGAGTGCTTTCTCCGAGGTCCGAGTGCTGGCAATAACAACACAGGAAGGAAGCAATCAGAGATTGCTCAATTGTATGCCCCCCCTTCCGCTTTAATCCGACACTGCCCCGCCATTGTTCTGTTGTTTATTGGTTGGTGGAGGCCTAATTTGGATAATTATAAAAATTCTGTTTCTATCATTTTTTTTTGCCATGCCTCACATAATACATATTCCAAGTATCAGCCAACAAGTGATAATACGATGTTTCGATGCAAGATGGTCGCCAGGGCTTTCGCCAAATCCGAAAATGTGACCTGGTTATGAGACCTACATTCCTTGGGAGTATATTGTGGTGAAATTATGAAGCGATCAGTGAACTTTGAATTTTGCACCCAATTCACTCTTTTTGGGGCAACTTCATACTTTAACTTCAGGACCTATGTTGTCTGCTTTGGAATGTAGGATAACATATAATATAGCCATTTTTCTGGTCCAAATCGGTTATGGACTGAGATCCAGCCTGGACAAATGAATATATCCCATTCACTTTAGTTTTGATAAACAAAGGGCCATAACACTTGAAAATATAACCGAAAGCAGAGAAACTTCATGCTGCACAACTATGGGTCACTGACCACATACATGTATCATGCAAATTTCATACTTGTCCATACAATATTAACCGAGATCCAGCCCTCCAAGTCTCAAAGATTTGAAGAAAAAAGGACCATAACTGTTGAAAATATACGCGAAATATGGAGAAACTTCACGCTGCACAACTACAGGGCACTGACCACATATCCTGCAAATTTCATAATTGTCCATACAATATTAACCGAGATCCAGCCCGGACAAGTCCCAATTCACACAAATTTGAAGAAAAAAGGGCCATAACTCTTGAAAATATATGTGAAACGCGGAGAAACTTCACGCTGCACAACTACAGGGCACTGACAACATATCCTGCAAATTTCATAATTGTCCATACAATATTAACCGAGATCCAGCCCGGACAAGTCCCAATTCACGAAGAATTCAGGAACAAAGGGCCATAACTCTTGAAAATATAAGCGAAACGTGAAGAAACTTTACGCTGCACAACTGTGGGGCACTGACCACATATCATGCAAATTTCATACTTGTCCATACAATATTAACCAAGATCCAGCCCGGACAAGTCCCATTCACAGAGATTTCAGAAAAAGGGCCATAACTCTTGAAAATTATACCGGAACTCGGAAAAAACTCAATGCTGCACATCTACGAGGCACTAGCCACATTCCATGCAAGTTTCAATCCCGTCCATCAAATATTAACCGAGATATTGCTCGGACAAGAAATTCGGACGGACAGACGGACAGACAGACAGACGGACAGACGGACGGACGGACAAAGCGATCGCTATATGCCCCCCCTCTAGTTAGAGGGGGGGCATAACAAGGTCAACAGCAGGGAACTTTTCGGTCTTCAATTTCACATTCAAAATTCACATTCACTCTAGATGATCTGTATTCTATATTATCTCTTATGACATGTATGAAGGCGACTGTAAAACTGTTGATAAATTTGGGCGATATGAGAAAAGAAAAAAATTATTCAAAATTGTTTAATAATATTTTTTATCAGAATATTTATCTTATATATTCTTCTGTGCTATCCGTAAAATTATCTTGCATCTTTCTCGTTAGTTTTCACATTAGACAAATTTTTAGTATTATGTAAATATTTAGGAAGAATGGGCTAATAAGTTTCTCATTATCGGTACTTTTCTCCGTGATATCTACACAAGTGACAGGATTTCGCAACACAATTTGAGGATGAAAAACATCTTATACGCCTCGATGAGAACGAATCTTTTTTATACCATCCAGGATGGGTGATATTAATTTTGTATTTTCTCAACTATTTGTTCTTTTGTTAGACCCAGCCGATTCCATTTTATTAATTGAAATTATAGTTTAAGGGCCGCTTCCCATTCGGATTTCGGGGCCCATCAACTCAATGTTTTATTTGAATTTCGCGGTACATTTCTTTGTTTATTGAATATCTTTTCCAGCGCTAGATATATAAATAAATAAATAATAAATAACAATGAGAGATTAGTATGAGATATAAATAGAAGTAAATAAGAATCGCTATGTACAAGTAGTTCCATTTTAAGAGATGTGGCATTTTATATATACTGTTGTCTCGCAAAACAGGATTCAGTTTATCAATTTGAGGCTTAATTTAAAGTGTTACTATTATTGTATTCGTAATGGGTATTAGATCTACATGTACCCCAGGTGAAATGTTGTTCTTTTATTCCGTTGTTTTGTTACCGTAATCAGCTCATAATGGGCATATTAGTACCAAAAAAAAAATCATTCAGTCTCTGGGACCATGGAGACTACCAAACCGTACAAAAAAAACAAACAGCCAAGGTTAAAAACAAAAGAGCTGTAACAGATTACAACACAAAACCTTGGGACAACAAGCCGTGTAGTTGTTATTGGGGTCCTAATATGTTAGGACTCATTTGTAAACTCACAGACACATCTGAGCCTGTCCAGCTCAGTAGGCCCTGTCACATGTATTATTACGAACGTGAAACCTGTAGTATGAATATTAATATCTGGTCACGTGTCGGTGGAATCGATGGCAGCATGCAGGACGGCCCACCTCTCCCACCCATTAATTCTTAGGCCTCAAAGGATACCTTGACAATTGGAAGTTTTCAATTAGAAATAGCTTTAGCCCATGAGAAAAATTTATCACACGATGCTTCTTACTCTTCTAATAAGATTATGTACAAAGGTCAAGTATTATATGTCTATTATTTGTACTCAATCGTGACAATCATAAAGAGTTAACATTGCTTGAGGCAGGATGAGTGGGCAACTGGCATAACTGGGCATAACTATGTTTCTGTGTTGTTTATAAATTGTATTATTTTGATAATCAATTCATCTGCAATCACAAATTCCGTAGACTATGGAAGTTAACGCTACAGGTGATCACACTTCGTCCGAAGGACTACCAAAGTGCGTGGAGCGGCTGTTTTCATGCAGGGGCATAGCTCTGCAGGGTCAAAGTTCGCACAGTTGAAGATGTTAATTTCAATTCCAGAAACTGCGGGGGACAATTATTTCTTGTTTAAAATCGGCATAATTAATGCAGAGATAACAACTGAACGTGTTATAAGCCCCACTGATTCCAGTCAGGGAAATAAAGACGTATTTTGTTCTAGCCCAAGTGTTCGGAGTGCCGGTAGGCGATATCATACAACCCGCGGCAAAACTTCGTTGTCGCAAGTTCTTTTTCGATCGCGCCAACCATTATTATTTTGACATAATTTAACTCGGGTGCAAACAAATCAACACAGACAATCTCATAAACCTTTAATTACACAAAACGGCAACATTTCACGACGTTTTATTGACTACTGATACAGCTTTCGGGAAAGATAGAGAGACTTGAAACTAGGGCACGAAACCACTCAATTTCTTGATGTCGAGCTTTCGCGTACGCACATGCGAAAGATTACGCGAAAGCAGTGCGTGAGCTAACGGGAATCGCAAGCGTACAGTATGCGAATCTGGGACTTTTAGTTGCTGGTCGTAGAACGTTCGGGTGCATCAGAACGTTCAGGTGCTTCATGCTGAACGTTCCTGGTAGGTGGAGCGTTCCTGCCGAACGTTCCGAGTTACTGAAACGTTCAACAGTGGGCATTCACTTGTTCCACTGGAACAGAAATCGCGTTCTGATTTTTGCTACGCTCCCTTAGTTCATGTTATCATTCATCGAACCAGCATCAGTATCACGAAAGTATTGCAGAATGGCTCAGGTGCACATTATTGAGAGAACAAAGAAGAGCCTGTCCGTTTACTGAACCATGACTCAGCTAATCAGCTACCAGGTTGTATAATTTCACTTTGCCCTATCTATGAACCCTGGAGCTGAGACTATTTTGAACTGGTGATAAGTCAGACATAATTTTATACATATGTACTCTATTTTCGCAGTATTCACAGAATTTGTCTTTATGAATACTGGGGGAAAAATATAGCACATATGTATAAAATTATGTCAGTTACATGTATCACCAGTTCAAAACAGTCCCCAAGGTTAAAAGTGAGTGCAAAGTGAACCCAGTCAATGCCAGTAGCTGATAAGCTGAAGTCCTGGGTCAGTGAACAGCTCTTCTTTGTTCTCTCAATAATGTGCAACTCAATCATTTACAGGGTTATGAAAAACATGATAAAATCCTCCAATAATTCACCATCCTACTAAATTTCAATCACCCCCAATTTTGTGGACAAAATTGAATCAGTTGATCTAATAAATTTGCTCACCCCCTAAAATCATTAAAATAACAAATAAATAATATGTACTTTTTCACGTGAAATTCTACATGGCATAAGCTAATATATAGCGACCCTATTTGAACTCTATGCGAAACTTGTCTCCAGGAACATTTTTAAGATAAGAGATTGATAAATCCCTGTGCCCGTGCCTTCCACTTTTGAAAAATGTATTATTATGTAATGTATTATTCCTGTTTCAATACATTTGATCACCCCCTAATTATACGGTGGAAAATGTCACTTCCTCTGATTGAATTATTAGAAAATTTATAAGCATATATGGTGATCAAAGAATATCGACTGAATCTAGCTACATTGAAATCTGTGAATAACACCGGAGTAAACTGACCGACCTCCAAGTACTGACATTGTCTTGGGTCCCAATACTTGAATTTAAGTTATTTTGAACCTTGATAAACCAGAACCCTGTAAAAACAGACACTATAATCTGGTCCCAAGCATGGTCAGTTTATGCAGGTTTCACTGTACATGTAACTTACTTCATATCAAATGTGAGTAAACGTGGCAATGGTTTTAAGGTGGGTAAGTCAATGCCGCCCTTGCTGCCTTTCCTTCTGTGCGTCTTCTCTTTTATCGTCCGCTCTGCTTCGAGTGCCATGGCGGAGAGATCTGGTGGGAAAAATAAATCGGGAAATTTCTCACTTGAAGCTAACATGTTGAGTTTGAGCTATAGGACCGATACCAATTGAGTAAATAAAAGATATAACATGTACGTGAGAATATACAATGAGTTTATCATTTCGGTGCAAGCGCTCATGTGTATTAAGAAGGACAGGACAGAACAATGCAACAAGAAAGATGGCAGAACTAAACAGTTTGGAGAAACTGCCTCTCTCTGGATAACTTTTGCTTAATCCATCATCACAATTGTATCACAGGTGGAATTGTTTACTGTGTATATGTCATAACATGTCATAACCGTATTAAATTTTCCAGCAAAATAATCATATTACAGTTTCTTATACATGTGTTATATGCAAAATTATATATCATGTATTATTGTGTAGGTATACGACAATTTGTTTAATCTGTACAATGTATTTGGTCAGGAGCCAATCAAATAGAAGTGTGTAACATCAGATTAGCATAGCTAGAATGAATGGCCACCGCCTCCCTGTTTATAACACATGATGTGATGTTGATGCGAAGTGAAATTGCATGCATCATGTTCGCGCAGGTTAAAACAAACATCGAGTGATGCATCAGGGTAGATTAGCTGATGCTGGGATTTTAACACTCAGCATAGATGAAAAAACCTACATAATATGTCTCACCCATGATCACCCACACGACGACACCACATCTCATCTGTCATGTGTAGAGAATGTGTCGAGTGTCATAGGTGGTTTGATGAGTGTCAGTTCCATCTAGCTGTTATAATCTAATGTTACACTTCTAGTTAATTTATTTAATCTAATGTTACACTTCTGTTAATTTATTGTAAAACAATATAGCATCGACAATTCTAATATCATCCACAATGTAGCGCAAACCCTCAAGAATCAGTGTTGCAGTGAGAGGAAATATCGCTAAGCACGGAGAAACTAAAATAAACATGGTGAATTAAACTTCAATATATCTCAGGTGAGAGGAAATGAACAGACAAATGGAAAGATTACGTGAAATCCTTCAATAATTCAATCATACATGTACTACTACTATTAAAATTTAATCCCCCTCAATTTTGTGGACAAAATTCAATCAAATTTGATCACCCTCAAAATCATTCAAATAACGAAAAAATAATGGATTATTTGCATGATTTTGAACCATTCTGTAAACCTCCCGTTCCAAATTTGATTATCCTGATTTGATGGTGTGAAATTTCACTTTCTGTAATTAAATTATTAGAGGAGTTCTCCTACATATAGTTTAAAAGATCAAGTCATGGGAACATCTGAGATTGAGGTTGTGATAATTGTCCCATGTAAAATTAAATCAAAGGACACAGAACTGTGTAAGGCAAGTTGAAGCAATTGGGAAGAAAAAAACACTTGTCAAAACTAATGACAAATTAGATGTTTAAGATATTTAGTAATATCTTTAGGTGTTCACTAGAGACAAAAATTAAAAATATTAGAAAATTCTTGCACTATGTCAGAACTTATTAATAATATCTGATTGTTCTGACCTTCAAGAAGATAAAACTTTGTATGTACTGAAAGCTGCTGATGTAATACAATAATATGTGCAATCTTTTATACTGATGATACCTTCAAATAGATTTGATAATATATTAACAAAACTTTCAATGTACCAATATATCTACATTCATTGTATACACTGAGACCAGCCATATAGCCATAAATACATGTCATACATAAACACATGCAGCTCTGCACAATTCAATAAACCATGCATTTTGTCAGTTTGCATTCCATGTCGATCACAGAACATTCAGCGCAATCTGTCCATATTCGACTGATAATTCAGACCTCTGCAGGAGAAGGATAGCCATGCAGAGCCAACACGACTTGGCAGGATTACGATAAACACAATTGCCACCTACAATCAGATCTCCGGCGAAGTATACACCATGCCAAACCTACTTTGCCGCATGAAAATGGCAGAAATGAATTCCTCTATTTTAATAATCATGATTACACATTCCATTATTATTTGTCAAAACAACAGTCAGTGTCCTCAAATTGCATTAACCCTACCTGACTGGGTTATTTTGCTCTCATCTCCGGAACAACCAAAAATTTGAGAGCCGACACCCAGTGAATTTGTACTCTTGGGGTCATTTTGAACCGATTTGCATAACCCAACAAGCAGAGGATGATGGCAAAATTCAAAATGGCGACCATGTGGGGTACCAGAAAAGTGATGTTTTCATCATTTTTCTTCAAATTCCTGCTTTTCTGTGAGGAAAAGTGAGCAAAAGCTATTTTATTTCAAATCAGATTATTATTTACTAATTTAAAATGCAGCTTTTGTGAAGAAAACACATAATAAAAATTCTAAAATCTGCCCGAAAATCGTCCAAAAAATGTCACTGTGACATCATGGTGACCAGCTTGGATTTTTTAAAAATTTTATAGTAGAGCTTGACCCAAAGATATAGTGTGGCAAGTTTCAGCACGCTAGCCTTAGGATAGCGAAAATATATAGGAGGGAGCCATCCCCCTCCCCTATAATTGTCGATTATTTTCACTATTAGGGCTATGAGAAGAACACTTGATTTCTTCCATCTGTCAAACTACATTGGCCAGTTCAACACATGTTGATTTCATCTGTCGCTCGGCCAACACACTTTTTTGACAAGTATAGGGACCTGTGTCAGTACAAAATACATGTACATCGAAATATCTCCTTTTTCATGGAAAATATTCACACTGTGCTATATTCAGTATGCTGGAACAGAAGTATTTCGTTGGTAATATTCTGATGAAACAGAGAGGTAGATCACAATAGAACAGGATCAAAGGTGGTTAAGCTGTTCACTCATCCCATTCCATCTTGTCTTATCCCAGCTGTTTTGGCATTTTGACCAAGGATCGAGAAAATATTTATCTTCTCAACAAAATACCAGCCTTCGAAAAAGCCTGGTATAACTTACGGCTGTCTAGATGAAAATGGTTAGTACAACGGTACTACATATTCTTGCACACCACTCATCGCATTGTATATAACATGCAGTTTGAAAATTTGAGCTATGACTGCCGTGCGATTACATGTTCATCATATACATGAACAAAATAAATTTCATCCATTTTACTGTTCTTGAATACATATATAAACACCAATCTATAGACCAGCAGCATATAAAAGCATTGTCCCAATGCTTCCCAACTGTTTCATCTTTCCTGATATGAATAATGAATTTGGTGAAACAATCTACAAAATTATTCCATTATCACATTTCATTCAATCACAACCAAATTATTGGACAAAATTCAATTACATGTAGTCTTTTATATGAAATGGATACCCCCTAAAATCAAGGATATCAAGAAATAATAATGCAACTTTCAACTTTCCAATCTAATAAATTTTCACATCACGATTTAATGAGGGACAATTTAATTCCTGTGATTGTATAGTTAGGTCACACACCATGATCATAAAAGCATGAAAAATTTTGCTCATTTTTCTTTTCTAATCTTTCTGTCTAAAAATCTGATGATTTTGCTAATTTTTTCTGATGTTTTGGTCTATTTTTGTCTGTGCATTAACAACTTCTTAGACAGCCAGATATCTTGGGTGTACATGTAGGGGTATTATCTTAAGTCCATTGTTTAAACCATTTGAGAGCATTGTTCTCCATCAGATAGATTCATTTGAACATCGCTATGAACATCATGCACCCGCAGTAGTGCTGTGCCTACAACAGAATCTTTGGATATCCAGCTAAACAGCCATGTACTTCAAGATCCTCATGGTGCTCATATCAACAGTCTCAATCAAAGCGTGACCGAGATACATCATTCTCCGGATGACGACTTTACAACAAATATTATGGATTAAAAATACTGATCAGCGATACGGTTTTGATTTTTTGGGAACATCATATAAATGTATTGCCGGCATCATTGAAAACTGTTGACCGGCTTCTCTCTTGCAGGAAACTAGTCTATGTTTATGTATACTATGAGTGTCTTTTTGAATTTGCTGCTAATACTGTTATATGGAATATGGAATAGGTCTTTGGATTATGGATGTGGATATTCTTTAATGGACGATGGTGGAATTATGAATGACGGACCAGACACTTGTAATACAAGAAAAATGCCTTAGAGGTACATGTGTGTGGCAATATTTTTCTAGGTTCATTTATTGCAATAAATAAAAGAAACTTAACAGACAGACCTTGACCAATTCAATTTAAATTTTTTTTTTTACAGTTATCTTTTTTTTTCTTTTTTTTTTTTTTTCTTCTTTTTTTTGCTGTGGTCAATAAAAAGGATTCATGTTTCGCTAACAACATGACAGGGCACTGCCCGTGAAGATAAAAATGGATTTTACTCAGTCTGTCTTTCCCAGAATAATGGCTTCATAAAGTAGTCAATTCACTTCTACAGGTTAGCACAATAAACAAGTCGTGTTCTAAGCTGTATGCAAAACTACAATACCAAAACACACATCCCAAGGGGGGGGGGGGAAGAAAATGGTCGAACATGCGCATGAACAGGGAAGGACAACTACAAGAAATTAGATGATTCTGACACACACTGTCAATGTATCAATATCATATTTGCCGTATAAATATATTAGTGCTACAGGGTCTCCCAGTTTCGGAAGACACAGTATTAGTGTACCCATGCTAGACAAAGTCTGTTTTCACACTCAAATTTCGCTATGCTCTTGCTCGCGTGAGTACTTACTGCACAGCGAGAAATAACACTCCAGCATTGTTTTAATTTCCATTAGATTTAACCTACTAGTGACAGGTTTTTGTCTGCGGCAAGGAGGAAAAGTCAACACTGCAATGCAGAAATGGATTACGGATATCTTCAATTTGGTCACACTGAGACTGGCGGATTAATGTTATGAAATTATGTTAGGCTCACTAAAACAATTCATTCGTTTATCATCTCTGCCCGCTCCAAATTATCCCACTGCCACAGACACTGTTTACATTTTTTTGCAATGTCTAAAACACATTTCTATTCAAGCTGCTGAAGAGCACGAAAAGTAATCTGGGTTCAGTTGACGATGTTGTCAGTCATATTTACATAATGTAATTGTAGGAAATGAATCTAACTGCACTCCTATTTCCCCCTGACAAGAAGGTGCTGATAAACGAACAATTATTTTTAATGAGCCTCAATAAAATCTTCTTGGATTCAAGTCCCCTTATGCTCGTGAGTAAGCTGGTACAATTATGCTGAATGCATCTAGATGTACTCTACTCGTTTCCTGCACTACAATGATATACCGTAAATACCTAGGGACAAGTAATTCTGGCAAAAACACAAATATATTACGATATTGTCAAATACAAAATCTTACTTATATTTACAGTGTATACCTATTTTGACTCTCAAGCAACCATTCTGCCGATCAAAATCACATCCCTACAAACTCGTTAACCAAGTGAAAACCACATACATGTATCTTGTTCTTCTAATTTAATAAGTCCTACCAGACGATCGTCTGGAAGCATGAACGAGCTGTTAATTCAACTCAAATCCTCTAAATAACCCCGGAAATTGATTACATACTAAAGCAGACTCATGAAAGCTCAATCTAAACAACAGTCAAGACAGCGGAATACATCATGCTATTAACATACCTGGTGTGAGGAAGTTAGGATCTATAGGTTTACTGGTGTCATTGCACTCCTCTATTTCCTGGAAACTCAACATGTGCGACCATAGGGCAGACTTCCCCTGTAAAAAAAGTGGGAGAATTTGAGTTCTGTAATGATACCATAATAAAATGTTCATATAAAAATACATAATATGTTCACATAAAAATATGTGAATAAAGTGTTTAGATTTGAGGGTCTATAATATGTATTCCCGATGATGGCATAAACAAAGCCGAAACATGGAATATTATATCACAATGACTTCCATTTTTGGAGATACTTTCATTTACTAGTTTAACTTTCATCCCATCCTTTCGAGCAGGTCACATAAACTGGCTATGACCGTGACCCCAGACCCTATCAAGCAGGTCACAGAGACAGGCTATGAGGGTGTTCTGCTCCAGCCCTGTAAAACTGACTTACCTTCTTGGTCTGGAGACCATGACCCCAGATCCTTTCAAGCAGGTAGCAGGGACTGGCTATGAGGGTATTTCCTCCAGCCCTGTAATACTGACTTACCTTCTTGGTCTGGAGACCATGACCCCAGATCCTTTCAAGCAGGTAGCAGGGACTGGCTATGAGGGTATTTCCTCCAGCCCTGTAATACTGACTTACCTTCTTGGTCTGCAGACCATGACCCCAGATCCTTTCAAGCAGGTCACAGAGACTGGCTATAAGGGTATTTTCCTCCACCCCTGTAATACTGACTTACCTTCTTGGTCTGGAGACCGTGACTCCAGATTCTCACAAGCAGGTGGCAGGGACTGGCTATGAGGGTATTTCCTCCAGCCCTGCAATACCGACTTACCTTCTTGGTCTGCAGACCGTGACCCCAGATCCTTTCAAGCAGGTCACAGAGACTGGCTATAAGGGTATTTTCCTCCACCCCTGTAATACTGACTTACCTTCTTGGTCTGCAGACCATGACCCCAGATCCTTTCAAGCAGGTCACAGAGACTGGCTATAAGGGTATTTTCCTCCACCCCTGTAATACTGACTTACCTTCTTGGTCTGGAGACCGTGACTCCAGATTCTCACAAGCAGGTGGCAGGGACTGGCTATGAGGGTATTTCCTCCAGCCCTGCAATACCGACTTACCTTCTTGGTCTGCAGACCGTGACCCCAGATCCTTTCAAGCAGGTCACAGAGACTGGCTATAAGGGTATTTTCCTCCACCCCTGTAATACTGACTTACCTTCTTGGTCTGCAGACCGTGACCCCAGATCCTTTCAAGCAGGTCACAGAGACTGGCTATAAGGGTATTTTCCTCCACCCCTGTAATACTGACTTACCTTCTTGGTCTGCAGACCATGACCCCAGATCCTTTCAAGCAGGTCACAGAGACTGGCTATAAGGGTATTTTCCTCCACCCCTGTAATACTGACTTCACCATGACCCAGCTCCACTGCCTCACGCCCCATCTTATCCACCAACATCCTCTTGGTCTGGTATAAATACAGGACAATATGAAAAATCAGACATATACAGACCTATACAGCCGTCTATGTGATGGATAATCCCTATAAGATCATATTAATGATCCTTTCTTCCAGCAGCAGTGAAGAATCAAGAAGCAATGAAGTATCAAGAAGCAATGAAGTATCAAGAAGTAATGAAGTATCAAGAAGCAATGAAGTATCAAGAAGCAATGAAATATCAAGGAGTATTGAAATATTAAGAAGCAATGAAGTATCCAGGAGTATTGAAGTATCAAGAAGCAATAAAATATCAATGAGCATTGAAATATCAAGAAGCAATGATGTATCAAGAAGCAATGAAGTATCAAGAAGCAATGAAATATCAAGGGGTTTTGAAATATCAAGGAGCAATGAAGTATCAAGAAGCAATGAAATATGAAGGGGTTTTGAAATATCAAGAAGCAATGAAGTATCAAGAAGCAATGAAATATCAATGAGTATTGAAATATCAAGAAGCAATGAAGTATCAAGAAGCAATGAAATATCAATGAGTATTGAAATATCAAGGAGCAATGAAGTATCAAGAAGAAACAAAGAAGTACCAACAAGCAATGAAGAAGTACCAACAAGCAATGTCTACGATACTTCAGGAGTGAGTGAGCAGGATTTTAACGTCGCTTCAACAATTTTTCAGTCATATCACGACAACCCAGTCGCATTATCCCGACACTGGGCCAAACCGGCCTTGATCTATCATCTTCCTGCTGAGCATCAAGTGAAAAAGATACAAGTTCAATTTTTTTAAGTCTCTTCTATGACCTGACCCGGGATTAAACCTGGGACCTGCAACTTGGAAGGTGAGCGTTCTTCAAGGCCACTGCAGTGCGATCAATATCTTGGCCCAAGGATTGTCAGCAGGACTGAAGCTACTTTTAAAGAGAGATTTCACACTGATACCTCAGAAAGATGCAATTTCTCAATTTCAGTCAAGGGGAGGTAATAAAACGACCAACAATCTGCATTTTCAAGTGGGCAAATTTTTTATAATGTGATCTTTAAATGGCATAGAGACTGAATATACAGAACTCCAGACATAATTTTATGGATAACAACTTTTGTTGCAGAGGTGTGACATTTCGGTGCAGATAACAGTTTCTGAGCAGTACCTAAGCACTATTATCTGCACTGGAACTTCACTCCTCTGAAATAAATAAGTTGATATCTGTAAAGCTACATCTTGACATTATGTGAGCCTGAAAATCAAACTGTCCATGATAACACATCAGGGGACACAACTCTGGAACTTCCAGCTTCAACAGATTGGAAGAGTTTTCCCCCCTGGTGTAATATGTGAAGTGCCTTCTTCATTCTGAGTTGAACATGATGAACACAGCCTATCTGATCCACAGCTTTCATGAAGCAATGCTGTACACGGAAAGAGAACAAAACAATATAGAACTTGATCACACACGTACCTTTGTTTTACATTCCTTGAGCAAAGTCTCGACAAACTTCCAATTGGTCTGAGCCATGTGAGCTGCGTTCATGTCAGCCAATCGGGGTTGTCGGATCACCTTCGACCGCGCCTCCTGGATGTATTTCTGATTATGTAGTAAAAAAGACAAAAAATCAGAACACAGTTACCAAATGTACACAACCAAAGAGGAAATATGGAGTAGTAAATATATGTTCAATCTGAGAAAACAGGAATATTTCTGGAGATCAGGAAAATAGCTTTATATGCACATCTACCAGTTTCACAATCCATGACATCAAACCATGCAGAACAAGTTGCATTTCTGAACAATAGAATCTATCAAATGAAGAAAGAAAAAAAAAATGAAAGTCTGACAAACTGATTTAGTTTACAATTAGTTGCAATCGTTAAGTTTTAAAAAAATGGTCATGAAAGCATCGCAAGATTTAGTAGGAAAACAGAGAGCATGAAATACATACATGTATGAGAGAGAAGAGCATGTCACATCAGAGGCCAAATGAGAAAGCTATACTGTGATATGGTAGATGATTGCTTACAGATTACAGTGGAACCTGTGAATACTGACATGTGGGTAAACCGATCACTCTCTAAATACTGACATTATCCATGGTCTCAATACTTAAAGGATATGTTACGTTTACATATGAAAAACTCCTTTGTGTGTGACGATAATAAAGTCTATTTTTCTTTTCACTCCAAAACCTGCCAAATAACATTTTTCTTGAAGATTACACACTGAAATATCCCCTTAGAAAAAACTGAGAGGTTCATTTGAAAAAAAAATGGAGATATGATTGATCAAAATGTGCTGCCCAGCTTATTTTGGTATTTTTGGGGCATTTTCATGGAGGATTTTCTCCTGTAGTAAATATATGACACTTCAAACCAAAACCATTCATGGTTCTTTCTTATAAACAAACTTCCTATATATTGTGCGACAAAATTATTTTGGTTTGAGGTGTCATATTTTTGCTATAAGACAAAATCCTCACTGTAAATGCTTCAAAAATAACCTATCCAGCCAGGGAACAAATTTCGATCAATCATATTTTCATATAATGGAGCATCACAATTTTTTTTAGGCTGATATTTCAGTATGTAAACTTGAAGAAAAATCTGATTTGGCAGAATCTGGATTGGAAAAAAAATTCAGCTTGATTACTATCACACACAAGGGAGTTTTCCCCATATTGTCCTCACATATCCTCTAAAGTATTTTGGATCTTGATGAACAAGAACCTTGTCAAACTGACACTATAATCTGGTCAGTATACACAGGTTTCACTGGGTTAAGCTTGTCACTCAATTAGGATACATTATAAGAAGTCCCTAAACATGACTTTCACAACAAGGCCACAACAGAATCTTTATGTAACATAGCCACATTTTGAAGAAATGATATTACATCAAAAGCAAACTTGAAAAGGCAAACTAAAAAATTGTGAAATTGTGAAATTGTGAAAAAAAAAAGTCATTTCTGATTTTTCTTCTTCAAATTCATATTAGATCATGGACCATGTGTGAGGGATGGACCTTTCTTTGCTAATTGTTTTTTTAGGGGGGGGGGGGGTACTTGAATTTTATCCCAAAAGTATGACAAAGTAGGGGAGCTCTGTTGAAAATGGGCATGCTAGGAACTGGGAATAAAACAAGTTTCTTAACTAAGTTGAGCATTTTTAGCAGACAAACATGGTTTACAACCAAGAGTACTGATACATGTATACTGCATGGTCTTGTATTGTATTTACTGACAGCCAACAGAAAAGGAGTGGGTAAGAAAGTCCACTGTCAATAGCTTAATTAACAAAGACAGACATGTGTTTGACATCAAGCCATGATAAATGAAGTTTCTCCCGGATGGGCTCAAAGTCAAGGATGAAATGAACCATATTGCATGACAACTGCTTACTCGTTCACATAACTATTGTATATATTCTCAGAACATTATGTCGTACTTTTTTTTTTTGAAAAATATCCTACTTTTTTTTAAAGCCCCAGTAGAAATATGGCAGACATTTTAATTAGAGCTACACCTTACTATTTATTATAGAGATTTCATTCTGTAACAAGGGTGAATGATGTACATATATATGTGAAAAAAAATCTTGACTGAAATACAGACATATAGAGACTACATGTAGTCTGAAGGTGGCCCAGGGTTCAAACAATATTGCTATGTCATGGTCGTATGGCACAATATCATTTTTCACCTCTGATACAAAATAGGCTAGTGAGTGAGGGAAACAAGTGACATCACCGATCTTCAAAGATGATGGGGGTATGGATGTTTAAAGCTCTGTACGAAAACAGTAGATTGAAGGCACTATGGGTTTTTTTCTCTAAATTAAATGACGCAATGTAGGAAAATCACTAAAACATTAAGAGATGTCACAGGGCAAACTTTTCTCCTGAAATTTATTTTGTATTCGTCATACGTGATTCTTAAAGTTCAAAAACTTGATTATATTTGAAATTTGTATATAAATGGAATATGTATACATATCCATGGTCATGAAGTTGTTTTTCATGTAATCATGAAGCCACCTAGCTTTTCAACTTAGAAAAGTGAAAGTTTCACACATTGTGGGATTCGTGTAGCTTTACAAAAGCAAAATGAGTGCGTATACAGAAAAATTATCTAGACTGTAGACCCAATCTCTTTCAGCAGTACTTTTCTCCGTAACACCCCAGGTATCAACAGTTAAAATATAACGGTAGGTCACCGGAGAAAGTTTTGATTCCTGAACCATCTTAAGTGTGTATGTTGATAAAAACAATATACATATAGAAATACTTAAGAATGATAAAATTTGTATGGATTACAGAAATTTGAATTCTTATTCAACAGAAATGGGGAGCAATCAGCACATGCTGTTTGAAAGGTGAAGGAGTAACTCATGAAGTTTGTATGCATTACAGAAAAAAATCAGTTCAAACAAAGATTTCAGATCAAATGCAACACCAGTATTGAGCAAACCCTTCACATATCAAATCAAGATTGTTTGCACATGTATGGCATAAAGCAGGAGAGAATTGAATCATATAGAAATGTAATAGCTAGGTTGACATGGAATAAATCGATTCTAACGATGCAGTAGCAAAAGTAAGAGCAGGTATACGAAGTACGATGCTTGTACGAAAAGCAAAACAGGGAGATAACTTAGCCCGCAACCAAAGTCCAATACTCACTTGCCAAAGTTTGGCGTGTTTCTCAATAATTGCAAACTTTGCCCAGGGAAGAAAACAAGTTAGATTGGGTTTAGCAAACCTTAGTCAAAGAACTAAACCAGAGGGTATGGCATATCATAGCTAGTGGGACATGAGAAGGAACCCTAAGGTCAGTAAGCTGGGGGGAATATCTAGGGCACTGCTATTCATGCCATAACAGCAAGGCTACAGCATGCAATGGACATAGAATGCTTTTAGTTTGCCCAGCCTGACCACATCAAATGACAAACAGATTCAGTAGAACTACATGTAGGAGATGCTAATGGAAGTGGACCTGTTTGGGATTGGGCTGATGTGACCAACCTTGGCAGACCATATGGAAAGTGTCCTATGTTCATGATGCAAGAACAACTACAAGCATCCAAAGTTAACATCGAAACAAATCATAAATGCCGAAAACCATGCTCATGCTACTTTTATGCAGCATATCTCGGCTTTCCCACAATGCAACCTCCACCTGGCATCATACATTTATATCTAGAATAAATACACACATCAAGCAAAATCAAATATCCAGAAAAGTAATGATAGCTAAACAAATTCATCATAGGAACTGAAATTTCTTATCATAACATCTCGGGGTGAGCAAATATATTAGAACAAGCAGTTGACAAAACGGTCCAAATTCATGCAGATCATTGGTGGATACTTCATGAAGAAACTATTGTCTGGGTCTTTGTGTCGCTGAAAAGGCACAGGTCTAGACACATTGTTGTCCCCAGACTTGGCTATTGTATGCATTGTCTCGTGAATCTTACATGAAGTATGAACCAGATCATTTCTTTGTTAGTTCAATGATTTTAGGAGTAATCAAATTTATTAGAACAAACAATTCAATTTTGTCACCAAAATTTGGGGTGATTGAATTTTGATACAATGTAGGTGGATTGAGTTATTAGAGGGTCTTCCCGTACACTGTAAAAAGGTAATCACACAGACACCACACATACATCTGATAGGCAGTGGGCTTGATTTCCATGTCATTTCGATCCCGAAACTGTTACATGAATAAAAGTACAAATTTGAATACATGTGCCACTGCAATGAATATACATACAAATTTGCAGGGTGATACAATGTTGTTCATGAAAGGTCAATGAACAAACGATCAAGATTAGAGTAATACACGTCGATATATTCTGGTCGATTTCATAAACAATTTAACATGGGTCGCTTGACGGAACTCCTGAACAACGTTTCCAGCTGAGGCATAATTTGGAGAATACTGTTCTGGACATTTGATAAACAGTTAAAGGGGTCATCCATACATAACACTGCATAACAACTAAAACTAGGGGTGGGTCAGGGTGGATACAACAGCCACATGTAAGCGACTCTGTATATGTGGGTCGATGAAGTTGAAATTTGTAATAGGGAACTATTCCTGGAGTAAATTTTCACGAGCAGAAACATCTACTCTAGAATGCTGTAACTATATGCATTACTGGTGGCTCCTCTCTAGTAGACTGAAATTCATGTTATTTTCTTCATATTGACTTCTCAATGAAGTCCCACACAATTTGTTTATATATTGTTACATTGGAATATGGTCCACAATTAGACTGCTTCCAGTACTAGTATTACCAGGAATAATAATATGAATTGCTATTTGTGATTTTTTCCATTCTCGATGTAAAAGCCATGTCATTTTATCCATTCTCCATGTATATCTGTTTCAATTTCAGTAAATAGTTTCTAAAAATCGAATAAAATTTGGGGAGTCTTGCACAACTTTTTTATTGAATAACACAGGAAATCATTCAATTCATAAATGTCACATATTGTTTTCAAAAAGAGATGAAGTGATGTCACAAAAGATGTCATTGTGAGGGTGGCGTGTGCACAGACATACCTCAGGTCAATCCGTGGAAGCCACACAGGCCTGTATTGCTGTGGTGTAGGAGTGGATTATTACAATTGTGGATCAGCAATGATTAAAGTATGTTCACCAATTTTATAACTTGTTTAAATTCATGACATTCTATGGTAGATTTTCCAGATTGCAAGTTGCTAATCCATCAACCCACATAGACTGAGTTCCATTTATGTGGTTAACATATCACAAGGGTTATGAACGTAGTGGGGGAGGGGGGTGGGGGTATTGCGAGTCTACATGTACCAGTGCATAAAAGCGTGGTATACAGTGAAACCTGGGTAAACTGACCAACCTCTACATACTGGCAAATCCATGGTCCCAATACTTAAAGTAAAGTATTTTGAACCTTGATAAACCAGAACCCTGTAGTAACCGACACTATAATCTGGTCCCAAGCATGGTCGGTTTACACAGGTTCCACTGTTTAAGAACATCTCTTGGATAGATGCACATTTTACATTTTTCACATTCAAAGCTGACCACCACCCAGTACATTAGTAAATATAATAACAAGCCACATGCCCCCAGTCATGCCATTCGACCTAGTGAAAGTTTGTTATATATGGTGCCAGACTAGAGTAAGGAAATACCATCGACCAAGTTGTCGGTACGTACATGGTAACCATGCCTAAACTTCAACAACTGTGGAGAAAAGCAGAACACGAGACGATCAAAGACAGTCAGCAGTAAAACAGCGGAACTGGTCGAGGCGAAAACAATGAGTGGCATTCCATTGTGAGGAGAAATTAACCCAGTAAATTCTACTAGTGGAACAAAGGAATAGCTGTGAATGCCAATTGAATATCATAATATACATACAGTAATACCACAACAGTAGGATGGATTTCAATGTGGGAAAAATATCAGGCAGTTGGGTATCAATGTAGGGCACAATTTGATTAAAACAGATGCACAGGGTAGGTAGATTTGAAAAAATTTCATATCTCATGGTCATTCGGTGACCTTCTCGCGACGCCACCGCCACTGTCAAAATAGAAACTGACAAGCTTCAAATATAAATGATAAGAATTGCATGCCATCGCTGCAATGACATGTTTTACCAATGCATAACCTATGAATGGTTATATATAATTATCTACGACTCATGAGTGGAATTTGCTGCAAGGAGCTAAATATAGTTTCGACGTCAATCAAGCATGATCATATCAACAACCATGTGGGGACATTTCGCCTTGTGGAATTTTTGCCAACTTTGCCAACCACTCTCTGTTTTACTATTAACAGAGTCGGGAATTTCCTCTGAGTGTTGCCTCAAACTCAGCAGAATGGAGGTCACCGAAATGGAGGTCCCCGAATGACCTTGAGATATAAAAAGTTTCCGATCCTCTTACCCATTCTGGATCTGTCTGAATTAGATTGTGTGGGGCAAGACAAAACTACCTAAAAACTGTGCTGGAAACACTTCAAAACAACATTTCACTATGGAATATATTAAATATGCATACTATTTATAGGCAGTTGGGAAGTGGTATTTCTTATTTCTGAATTACTTTGAAATGCTGCTGCCCCCCCATACACTTATGTTGAAAATTGCTACTTGAATCATGCCGACAAAGGACATGCACAAAATATGAAAACATCCAGCAATGTCTAGCATTTGTCACTATCAAACTAAACAGCAAGTCCAGCATTTGTAAACTTTTGGCAAGATCAGGCACATTAAACTCAAGTTCTGTACATGTATCTATTTTGAAATAACTTTGTTGAGTTTCAAGAGTTTATAAAGTAGTTCAGTTTCATTATTACTGGCAGCTTGCCAGAAAATATTAAACATTTTCACTAAGCACAGGACAAAATTAATTGCAAATCTTTTAAAATCACCTATCAGTGTTAAATCCAGTCAGATATGTACTTGTATCTACATATACGTTATAATACTAGGTGAAAGTTTCCTAAAGTGGTAACACATTTGTTCTGTAGCTCTGTCCAAAAACAGCTAGAAGTCATAAAGAAATGCAAACCACACTTTTTATCGTTAAACATTTATCTAGGAGCTTGATCTTATTAAAATTCGGAACAATTAACTCAGAAAGGGATGGAATTCACTTTACCTCTCGTTGGTCTGAATTGAGTTTTAAATGTTCAGAATGTTGTAATAACCTGTCCTTCCTCCTCCACATGGCGTTCTCTCTGTTCCTGGATCTGTCAGAAATAAATATATCATTGGGGCCAGTAATAAAATCTTCTCTTTAAATTCGTATGATTCACTGTTTGAGGAGAAAGCTGCCCTTTGCAGAACTATCCAAACTATCACTTTTTACTTTGACTTTAAGAAGTCCAAATTTCTTATTGTAAATTGAAATGAACTCCATATCAGATACCAAAATATACATAATAATGCCATTTAGAAAAGAAAAATTGGGTAATATTTATAATATATTCAATTATTTTTAGGACAATGCTGCCCAGTAACTAGCGAGGCATAGGTCAGTTGCATGACTGAATCAAACTTGTACCAGACTCGGAGGGTGATAGCCAAGTTCTGATAATAATGGGTCTAGACCCTGAATGTTGTTTCACAGTCTTCCACATTGCGACGTATACCCTACAATAGGAGTGACTCTGCGAAGGTTAGTATGAGTGTCTTCGAAAAATCCACGCAAATGGCCTGTTCGCCTGCAAATTTGCAAACATTCGCAAAATATATATCACTCCGAAATAACTGTTTATATTGTATGACGTTCTTTATATTTGAAAAAACGTATCAAAAACGTACATCTAGCACCAATCATGTCAATTATCGAAGATAATATTAGATTTTGTCCGAAACTCGACCCATGAAATTTTCATTGGAAGTACGCTCTTCTGTGTTGGAGGTGCGATACTCCCAGTCCATCTTCGGTAGGACATACAACAACGAACACCCTCTTGAGACTTCCAAAAAAACAAAAGTTTGTGCTTTCTGCTGGTCACAAATCGATGGAATATCCCTCAATGTCGACAATAAATGAATTCCAGGACATTATAGTTCACAAATACGAAGCTGCGCATCAGAAAACCCCTCGGCTCTGGGCGCCAGCCATTCATAATGTATTCAATTTGAACCAAGACTTCAGGAACACCAAGCAGTCAAGTGACAAATATACAGATTATGAAAAATTTTGTAATTAGAAATGGTCTCTAAGGTTTCCATCCAATCAGAGAAACCGGTATTCATTACATAAGTCTCTTGATGCATCGATGATGTATACCAAATTTTACATCGAGTATTTGAAAGTTATCAGAGATAGAGATCATTAATGATTTCGCATAAATTAAAGATGGCCACCCATCCTTCCCACCACTCAGGAGAACTGATGTGGTTATTCATTGCAAGTCTTCTAATACATGGATGCTGTATACCAAGTTTCATATAGAACACTGAAATGGTATCAAAGATATACATTATTAAAGATTTTGCATAAATTAAAGATGGCCACCAAAGTTTCCGCCCAATCAGAAACACCAGAACTGTCATTTATCGTAAGTCTATTGATGCATCGATGATGTATATCAAATTTTACATCGAGTACTTGAACGGTATCAGAGATAGAGATCATTAAAGTGATCGTAAACCCTCAAGTAAAGTTTCGATCAAATGAACGACCATTGCGAACAGTGTCGGAAAATATTTTTTTATTTTTTTTTACGATTTTATTACACAGAGTAAACTGCAATTAAAGCATGGTATTCTATGGTGGTCTGTTGCAATCATATTTAGGTCCAGTGACGTCACACTGCCTTAATACATATATTTCAAACTTTGTATGCACTTTCCAAAGCTTGATTCAAGTTTAAGG
Organism: Hanleya hanleyi; assembly: GCA_036873755.1. Lineage (NCBI taxonomy): Eukaryota > Metazoa > Mollusca > Polyplacophora > Lepidopleurida > Hanleyidae > Hanleya > Hanleya hanleyi. The sequence goes on along the minus strand of JAVTVY010041968.1, from coordinate 72,433 downwards.
TATGTATACTTTGAGTTTCAACACAAACTCACTGTTCCAATGTGCATGTTCCAAAATCGGGGAAACTAAATGGAAGATTCAAATTGACTTGACACTCATGAGTCACCATCTCCCAGATTTTGGTGAAACATGCACATTGGAAGAGTGAGTCTGTGTTGAAACTCAAAGTATACACACCTTAAGCTTATATCAAGCACTGGTAAGTGCATACAAAGTCTGAAATATATGTATTAAGGCAGTGTGACGTCACTGGACCTAAATATGATTGCAACAGACCACCATAGAATACCATGTTTTAATTGCAGTTTACTCTGTGTAATAAAATCGTAAAAAAATAAAATAAATATTTTCCCACACTGTTTGCAATGGTCTTTCATTTGATTGAAACTTTACTTGAGGGTTTACGATCACTTTAATGATTTTGCATAAATTAAAGATGGCCACCCATCCTTCCCGCCACTCAGAAGAATTGATGTGGTTATACATTGAAGGTCTCTTGATACATCGATGCTGTATACCAAGTTTCGTATAGAACACTTGAATGGTATCAAAGATATATATCATTAAAGATTTTGCATAAATTAAAGATGGCCGCCAAGGTTTCCACCGAATCAGGGAAACTGGTTTGGTCATTCCTTTGAAGTTTCTTGATGCATCGATGATCTATACTAAGTTTCACACTGAACAGTGAAATGGTACCGGAGATACACAAGATTAATGGTTTCGCATAAATTAAATATGGCCGCCAAAGTTTCCAATCAATCAGGTCCAGATTCAATAGGGTTCTAGGTCATGAGCATATAGATGTGCAGTGCAAGTTTGGTGTGCCTAGGGTAAGTCGTTCTAAAGATATCTTGGTAATGAGAAAGCTGTGATGATTTCGCTTAAATTAAAGATGGCCGTCAAAGTTTCCAACCAATCAGGTCCAGATTCAATAGGGTTCTGGGGCACGGGCATATGGATGTGCAATGCAAGTTTGGTGTGCCTAGGGTAAGTCGTTCTAAAGATATCTTGGTAACGAGAAAGGTGTGACGGACAGACGGACGGACGGACGGCAAGACGGACGGACGGACGGCAAGACGGACGGACGGACGGCAAGACGGACGGACGGACGGACGGACGTACATGACGACGACAATACCCTTCGGCTAAATTTTGGCCGAGGGGTAAAAAAGCCAAGAAAGCCTGAATACAACGTTTGTGCAAATTTGTGATCAAATCTAAGATTCGCATGAAAGAAGGTTTTGTGAAACACTCGATTTATTTGCAAATGCTCATTTGAAGGGATTGTGAGTGACTTCCATCATACGAAGATTCTGTGAAAGAAGACCCAAGGCTCTTCAGGTGTATAAAGGCCTAGACAACAGATCCTAACGTTAACTATTGACCTGGCCAGTATATAATTTGTACCACATTTTGTTAGGCCTAAATTCTAAACAATCTTACTTGGAGTACATAGGTTCAGAGTTGAGGACAGTAGCTTCCAGTATAGGGAAGACATCTTTCTCGTGTTTGGCGTGATCGAAGGTCATGGGTGGCATGTGGGGTCTCAAGGCCACATGGTCGATGTATGTTGCCCTCTTCTCCAGGGGAGCTTCTGTAATCACAGAATCATTATCTATATATATATAATAGACAGGTTGAACAGACAAAATACAATCTTAGGCGTGAGCCAAGCGCATTTAGGGAGCCTCTTGAAATTGGGGCATGCTAGTAACTGGTATAAGGCATTCCAAACAGAGTGCATGGTGTGCCGAGTTGAAACTCATAGGAACTCCATGGCATCCTTTTATGGGACTTGGCAGACAAAGGATGGCTTATGCCATATCATGCAATGGCATGGAGTGAATGGCATCTATGCCATTCCAATTGGAACTCCTCTCCATCCAGATCAGAACACCAAACTGAGCATGGCGTGTCCCATTTGGATAACTGGCATAAAGGTACCTTATAGTGAGGCTAGACTATAGACTATATGACTTCCAATGCAGCTAACAAACGAACAATAAGTCATCATTATATATATAAAAAAAAAAAAAAGCAAACAAAAATTGTTTTTCTTCTTTTCAATTTTATTTTACTCTGTACCGGGCTGAAGACCGAAATAGCAGTCGACCAAGTGACAATTTTTCCTCCAAGTGAAATTTGAACGCTACCCAATTGTGCAATTTTACCAGTGTGACGTTAGTTTTGGCACGCAATAGGCCAATTCAAGACATCATCATCATCATCATCGACTTTTGTATGTTTAGTATTTTTTTTGAGAATCAGGGAAATACAAAAAAAGAAAGGTGATTAGCAAGTTAAATCCTGATGTCAAGCCGGCAAGTTACAAGATTTGGGGACCGATGCCATCTCGCCAAGTTTTACTTGCAAATCACGTACTTCTTGTTTTTTTTGATGAACAGCGAACTGCTGAACAGATTTTGATATTTTAAAATAAAATCATTTGACGTAGGTTCAGCTACCTAACAATTTTTTTGACGCAGGTTCAGCTACCTAACAAATTTTCATGCACAAATTTTTCAAATAAATATCGACAAACATTTGAAATATATTTAGTGGGACAGACATGACAGACAGCAATTTCTGTCTTACCTGTATCTCTGAATGTGGTACAAGGACAAAGCGCCGGAGATCGCCCCTCTTCATATTTGTCCCTGAGAGTTTTTAGACGAGCCTCAAACACCCGCAGATAAGTATCTGCCTCTTCCCACTGAGCCATAATCTTGTTGTCGATGAGAGTGGCGAACATTTGAGTCTCGGTGAAGGGCGAGAGAAATGGCAGATGTGCGTCGGGCTGGTCACTGAGGAAGGCCGCCTTGTCAAAATTGTGCATGGTTTCTCGGTTGTTAAGCCAGGAGTCCATATCTTGCGTGGGCTGGATGACGAATGCCTCGTAGTTCCTGAACATGTGCACGAAACAGTTGAGGAATATTTCCCGAACACAGTTGTTAAAGGAGAGTTCATCCAAATCTCGTGCTGGCATGGTTGTCGGCTCCTTAGGCTCGGTGATGACTTTCTCCGTGACATTTTTATTCGTGACGTCGGTGAGGTCTTCTAACGACGTCCAGACCCCAGTTTTCTTGGCAATGGCCGCTATTCGTGCCCAGGCCTCGCTCTGTTGAAGGATCTGTAGTTTGCTCGGCGACTGCGGTGCCGAGCCGTTATTTACCCTGGCGAGTCGAGGTACATCGGGGTCATGACTTTTGAGCCTTTTATATCTACCCAGTGTCTGCGTGTAATTGTTCGTAGACACCTGTTTGTCCAACACTGGATGATATTTACTGATGAGCTGCGAAAGCTCATCCATTAATTCTTGTTTGTAAGGAAATGAGGGCAAGAATTCAGGGATTTCAACATAGCACGCATCAATATCCACAAAACACATATTGGCCTGTAAAAGACAATAATGTTGCATTGTATGGGTGACTTTGAACTAGTCGCTAGTTGTCGAAGGTTATCAGGGTGAAACACACATGAACAGGAAGACAAAATGGAGAAATAAACTTAATTACTGGTACCTAAGAAATCTTTCATTGATATTCTAATCAATCTCACAAAATTTTGCACTGCTCAGCAACATCAGAATGGTGAATAACGCAGCAAAATGTTTGCCCAGGTATCTACTCTTATCTGTTTACCATGTTTACTGAAGATACCCATAGCAAGGCTCCCACTGACCCATAGCCAAAATATAGGGACATAATGGCCAAAATATAGGGCAAATATAGGGATAAGACCAAAATATAGGGCAAAATCAAGAAAACAGGGCATTTCAGTCACCAACAGCGATAATTACTTGTTAATTACAATCTCATAGGATCAGTGTTTTTATCCAAGAACAACAAAAGACAATGGTCTCCACTCCTCCCCTTCAGCCACAATTTAGTTTGGACACTTCCGACTCGGTTACTTATTGTTATTTTGGAGGATTTAAATAAGCCAAGTATTCGTGTATATGTATCACAATAAATACAAGGTCAGAGCTGCGCGAAAAAGCATCAATAATCCTGAAAAAATATAGGAATAATAGAGCAAAATCGGTCAAATTTGAGAAAATATAGGGAAAAATAGGGGAAAGCAGAAAATATAGGGAAAAATAGGGCCAGTGGGAGCCCTGCCATATGATAGGAAAATGATGGACAGCCAGACAGACGGAGAGGTGACACTGACAACAACATTCCCCATTTGGCATGTGCAGCCAAAATAGGGGTAACAAAATGGGTATATTCTCATCTTAGATTATTTCTACATGCTTATCAATCAAAATCAATGGGTCAACCCTTTGGCACAAAAATGAAGAACAAAACATATCACTACCGAGAAAATGTGAGAATTGGGAGCAATCATTCATGGTATAAGAAGAAAGCGTTGTTTTTACTGTGTACAAATTCAGCCCATAATCGAGCTCTCTGATTCATCAAATTGCGATTAACAAAATTTACAAAATTACATTTAACTACAGATCAAAATTGTGTTCAGTGACTAACATGTTGATATTAAATTTGCACGGAGAATTGCCATTGTAATATCGTCTGATTAATCAAATGTAGAGTACGAGTTTTCAGTGACATTTCAATATACAGTGCACAACATTTCGAAGACCCCCATGCCCATTTTCTGCAACAGCTCGTAACGTTATTGCTAGAGAATCAATGCTGTTGATGGCAGACAACTCTTTCACGTGAGGACGTCATGCATTTTGTTTAGCGATTCACCTCAAAGTGAAGACTTACCAATGAACCTTTACAGAAACTCTATGATTGGCCGGATTTTCTATCAATTATCTCCACAGACCAATGAAAATCTGGGATTTCTTTTTAAAAATTTGAATTGACCAATCAAAGTACTTTAAAACTGGAATATGTCCCATGATGCACTGTTTCTATAAAACTTCATTCTGAAGATGAATTCTTACCTCACTGGGTAGTTTGAGCTGAGATCTGTCCTCTCGCCCGTGCTGAAGCCCCATGATGAACGGGACTGGGGCGTCGAGGAAGTGTTGAAGAGAGGCGGGTAGGATGGGAACATAGACGTGCTGCCAGGTGTACGGGAACAGAAGGTTTGTTATACTCTCAGCCACCAACATCAGCCTATGATAGTCTGACAATACAGAAAAATCCTTCAATTAAACCTGTTATACTGGAACTTTACTGCTGAGGTAAGAAAGGTTATTTTAAGTCATCCAGGTCATAATATTAATGAAAGCAAGCAGAGCTGATCTATTGTATGGATAATCATATCTATTCTACTAATTTCTGATCTTCACAATTCAAGGGGAAAAAAAGATGGAATACATCAATTACACAAATCTTCACAACCGAATTATATATTTAATTTTAAACCATGTCCCCTCATCACCCCCCACCCCCTTCACAATCCCCTCGAAAAGGGAAATCTGGGGATACATGCATGTCTAAAAAAAATTCCTTTACCATTTCCAGGCAAAAAAACATTGATGCAGTGCTTATAAAAATGAAAGTAACAAAGTCTTCTGCTAGAGGAATGTACATCAAGAGATTGTCAATGACAGGTGATTACTGATGGGAAATTTACTGGAAATTGCATCAGAATGCCTGCACACATCGGTCCTATTTACATAGAGAAAAAGTTTTTTTTTGTAAACGAGAAAAATCCTGTTTTTAGATAACATATCTAGAAAGTAGATCTACATGTATATCTAGAATTTTGATGCATTTTTACAATAAGAAATATTTTCTTGTACTTTCAGAAGACATAAGCGGTACATGTATAATATCCAAGACAATTATGATAGAATGCACACTGACATTGTAGAATTATTTTGAATTCTTCAACATATTTTTAGACTGAAAATGTCTTATTCTTGTTTGAAGAAAAATAATCTGTTCATGGGGTAAGAAAATGTATCTCATACATTTTAAAGGTTTTTTAAGGGAACATTTCTTATCCCATAGACAAATTAATTTTCTTAAAACAAGAAAAAGACATTTAAGTTCTAAAATATTTTAAAGAAATCCCAATTAGTGATTCAACATTAAATATTGAAGGTTAAAATGGGCGCTATCAGCACAAACAAAATAAGAGGTAATAATGTTAGGTACATGTACATGTATTAAAGAATACTTTTTCACCTGTGCCTTCCGAAAATGCAAGAAAATGAACTATTTTCTAGAAATGCAACAAAATTCTATAATATGGATATATATTCTTGATTGTCTTTTTTCTTGTTTGTAGAAACCATTTTTTTTGCGGTGGAGAATTGGCCATACTCGCGAGCTGTTCTGTTCCCCCGACTGCACCCTAACTGTGCCCCAACTGCACCCTAACTGCGCTCTAATTGTGCCCCAAATGCGCCCTGCGCCCTATCAGTACAACATTCATACTATTATTCTGAGAGTGCGCCCCCAACTGTGCCTTTTCTGCGCCCCAACTGCGCCTTATCTGCGCCCCAAGACCGCAAAGGCGCAATTAAGATATTTGGAACGTGCCCTAATTTGCGCCCTAGCCATATTGAGATTAATGGCAAAACTGGGGGCGCAGATAGGGCGCGCGCCTCAATTGCGCCCTAGCTGTCTCAATTTATGCGCCCTATTTGCACCTTAAATGCACCCTAATTGCACCCTATTTCCGTGAGGGGGCACTCCTGGGAAGAGAAAGTCTGTGCCAAAACCAATTTTCACCTGAGGCATACAACAAGACCTGATGTTCCAGTAGAACACTGGTGAACAGCTTTATCACATTGTCAAGTCCCAGCAGCTTGAAGAAGTCCCATAACGAGAAGTCAAATACTGGTAACTCACTCACACCTGAAAATGATAAATTATGAGAAATTAATCAGAATTTTTCATGAAAGAATTTCATGATGATTGTAAATGAAAGTTGATCAACTGAAAATTGAAACTGCACGTCACATGATCAGCAATGAAAATTCCATTTGATGAACACATGTTCAGAATTTCGATTTCAGCATATGTACAGAATTCCTTATACAGGGAGCTAACTCTTCCCATATAAAGACTAGAGTTGTTTCCCCTTCAAATTTATTTTGATAAACAAGGGGTCCACATGTGTGCTCTTCACATGTGGTGTTATGCACTTGTCAAATACATAAACAGGATACAGTGCCCTGTATTTGGAGCAAGATTATACCCAGATTACAAAGATTCATAGAAACATACCAGGGAAACTTCCTGGGAATGGATTATTTGTTTATAATATTACACAACATTCATACACTACAGGATGTGCCGCAATCAGTGCATCAGTTGGCGGTTATTGCTATTTCTACAGAGTTCATATTTTCTCCAATCAAAGAAAACTTGTGGGGAATGTGTGTTTGCAACCACGTAGAAATGACTTTGTCAATCATTTTTTTGCAAAAAAATTTACCTTTAAATTCATGTTGGGATGACAATGTTTGCAAAATGGGATATGAAAATCTTTGGTCTATATTCCATGTACATGTGTACATGTGTAGATCAGGGGTCGAAATTAACACAGTCTGTAAACCTGTCTCTGACAGGTAATTTTTGCATGAGACATAAGTTACAAGAATTTTTTTTTTCTTCTTTTTTTTCATGGTTAATTCTTTTTTTTTTGCTCAAATCTTCAAAATGAATGCAGGAAAGTGCCAACAGATTAATACAATATTAATTCGACACAAATTAAACAAATCAGGCTTCCATGTAGTGGAAGATTTTTCCAGACCTGGGTGTTGGTATGATATGGGGTTCATTAACATGTTTACATGTACTTACTTGGTCTTTGGCAAAATATGGGTGTGGACACCCCAAAGAACTTCATACTTCTGCCTGGGGGTGGGAGAGGTACCTCATACAGTATATTAAATACATAGCACTCGAGAGGTAGCTGGGGTGGGTTTTCACTGGTGATCGCTTCGTAAAGCTGTTTTAGGAAATGTCTACAGCAATAGACAAATGGTAACTGAGTTATCAGGCATATTGCCTTCGTCACGAATAACGAGTCCTTTTTCAGGTCATAGAATTTGTCAGTCACCGACCTGGGAAGCCGGCGTCGTGCCATGACGGGACTCCGCTCAGTCACCTCCTCTCCGAGATGGGAGTACAGTGTCCGTGACTGAGCATTGCTTAGCTCCGCTCGATGCATGGCATGCAACGTCTGCATGGCTGCGCAAATCTGACGATTCACCACTTCCTCGAAGAAAATGAAAGTGGCGCCGAACACACGAGAGCCATCTTCTTTTGTGATGATGAATGAATGGAACATGGGATCTCTGCTGTAGTTCTGTGTGCGGAATGTCAGACCCTTGGGAAGGCAGAGCTGGAAATAAAAGAATGGAGGACATGCACCAATAGAAAGGATGTGAGGCTGAATAAAATTATAATCTCTAGATTAACAGGCACCTATTTTTTTTCTATTTTTTTTTTTTTACTTTTATTTTTACTTTTTTCAAATTATGACATGTACGAGGGAGGGAGGCTTTTCTTAACCTTTATATTGTCTTTCATACAGAACAAATAATTACCAATCTCTTTGGGCAAAGCTGTTAATACAAGTTCAATACAATTTTCACGAAACCAACAATGTTCTTTGAGTTGCATGATGAGTCAGCCTCCAACAAATATCATTTCCTTCAAATAAAACAAGACATTGACTCACGAAGTTTGGCAAGTCTTTGAGAAAAAAATGTGCAAAACGAAAAAAAGAAAAAAAAGAAAAGAGATGATGTAGCGCTACGAAAATGATGTGGCGGTTCCGGGGAAGCTAGAAATTTATTTTATTCAACCTAATTAGATGTATCTGTTGTTTGTATGCAATCAGTGAGTGATTGAATGAATAGGGTTTAACGTCGTTTTCAACATTTTTTCAGTCATATCACGACGGAGAGGGGAGAGAGAGGGGCGGGGGTACCTACTTGTAACAGAGCAGATCTAATGCTGCCATTTTATAGTGCTGTCCCACTGAAATATCATGCCATAGGCAGACATATGACACCCCACTCAGTCACATTATACTGACACTGAGTGAACCAGTCCTTGCTCTATCCTCTTAATGATGAGCGTGGGCGAGGAAGCAACAAGTTCCATTTTTCAAGTCTTAGGTATGACCCGGCCTGGGATCGAACCCAGTACCTACCGCTTACAAGGCCGACACTCTAACCATTAGGCCACCGCAGCGCGGTCGTTGTATGCAATCATAAATGTGTCCAGAATCGGCATTTTACCTCTCTGGCAAGTGCCAGAGGGGTATTTTATTCATTCATCTGTCCGTCCATCTGTCTGTTCATCATCCTTGTTAACATTCTCTCAAAGACTTGCAGCCAGACTTCCTAAATTCATACCACATACAGGGCTGGCATAAATATGAACAACCACTTTTCTATTTCAAGTACATGTATTTATTTGACCTATATTTTCCAAGGCCAAAATATGTTAGCTCAATATGTCTCAAATGGGTTAAGAGCTATATAGCTGTTTTCAATTTATACCATACATGGATTCAATGAACCAAACTGAAGCTAACTGACCTTGACCTTTTCCAAGGTCAATTGTCTTCGATTTGAATATTTTATTTGCACTTTCCATGCCCAATCCAAAAAACGTGGAATTGAGTGTGGACATTTATCAGCAATTTACGCAAGACATATAATCCAGTACATGCTTCATCAGCATGCATGATTAATAACACGTCACACACACATTAATTGATGCACCAAGTGTTTGTGCAACTTTTATCCAAGCCCCATGTATATATGGCAAATGCTTTGAAAAGACCCTGATGCATGGTCTGGCCAGGCAAAATGAAATATCATGAAAAGAAGAAATTCAGTGAGCTTAAAGTACAGTATCTTCATGTATGGTCTGAGTATTTTCCAGGCCTTGTTTTTTTTTTGTTTTTTTTTTTTGTTTTTTTTTTTTTTTAATAACTGCATAGTCTATTCTGAGGTTAAAACGGCATCTTTTTCTCTCCATAAAACATGAATTGTGTACATGTGATCATACGTTTAGGTACAACATGATTATGATATGATCAGTTAAATTATGACAGACAAGATTGGGGGTGGGGGAGAGGTAATTACAGAATTAATGTAATTAATGACCTGGAACACTTCATTCAATGACATACACCACACACAAATCTGGTTGTGTTTCATTTTCAACTAGCGCTGAGTAATTTTATAGGTGCAGTTTTCAGATACATTTATGTCCCGGAAATATACTTTGAGCATGGTCTGTTGGTCTTATATTGTAATGCCTCCAATAATTCAATTCCCTATCAAAATTCAATCACCCCTAATTTTGAGGACAAAATTCAATCAGTGGTTCCAATAAATTTGATCGCCCTCTAAAAATCACTGAAATAATGAAGAGTTGATGGATTATTCGCATGATTTTGAACCATTCTATCAACTTCTCTTTGTGATAAATTTGATAACCTCCCGATTTTATGGTGGGAATTTCACTTCCTGTGATTGTATTATTTCATAATCCAGGTACATGTATGTTTAACATGAATTGCAGGCAAGGACCCCTCAGCCTGTTTTTTTTTTTGTCAAATAGGATCAGGGCTGCATCTAGAGCCAATTTAGGGGAAATCCGTCATGTAAGACACATAAAATAGGTGACTACATGTGGGGAACCATTCAACCAAGGAGTGAAAATGGCCAAGTATATTGCACGCAAAGTGTTGCCGATTGAAGTTGTCTTAAATGACGGGTCTGCTCAATTTAGTTCCGGAAAACGTATGGGTGCCCAAAACTCAAAAGAAACAAAAAACGGAACTGTTGTTGTTGTTGTTCAATTTGAAAGGATTTCTGAAGGACTCCTACATGTAGAAAAAGCTTCTGGGAGCCTCAATATCGATCCCACTGCATAGCTGGGTATTGAATTTCATGTTAATAAACCTCTCTCTTTGTGGCTGAATCCACTAAAAAAATTGGACCCTCAATAATGAATTACGAAAAGGAACTGGGAGTTTGGGATCGGAACCAGCAAAAAATCCCTGGATACAGCCTTGCGGATACAGTTTGCGTGGTTTCTGTAATGTATATAATAGACTTCGTTTTCACGTGAGTGGTGTGCTGGGATTAGAGCATGCAAGAAAGTGTAGCTTTATCAGTGGCAATTTATGCATTGCACAAGTGTGATAACAAGTTAATGACATAGAATCACAATGATTGACACAAGCTCACCATTATCATTATTGGGGGGGCATAAGCTCCAGGTATGCAAACTGGTTCAAACTTGCACCAGGCTAAAATGGGCTCTCCTAATCACTCGTTTTAAATAATTTCCAAGGTCACATGTTTGGTGACAAAAATTGAAGCATTATGTTGTACCAGTTAAATGTGTGGACACAAATATGGTTCATGCGAAAGTTTTAGGATAAATCATATGATGTAGAATACAATGATTTAACAGCAAAATTGAAGAAAAATGTTGTCCCTCATTTAAGGCGACGCGAAATTCAAACTAAAAGGGGTTCAATACTGCAGGGATTCCCCTGCCAGTTATTTCATATTATACTTCTGAAATAAAATAGGTTTTGTGTAAAAGCTTTAGGATAAATCGTATAATGTGGATTACAATGATTTAATAGCAAAATTGAAGAAAAATGTTGTCCTTCATTTAAGGCGACGCGAAATTCAAACTAACAGGGGTTTGATACTGCAGGGATTCCCCTGCCAGTTATTTCATATTATACTTCTGAAATACATGTGTAAAATATGGTTTATGCATTTGGATAAATCGATGTAGCAAAATTGAAGAAAATGTCCTTCATTTAAAGGTGAAATGCAAAGGTTTTTAGATTCCCCTTTTCACATTTCATATGGGTTGAATAATGATAGAAATACCGGTCTGTCTACTTCACTTGGTTTAATTTGAATTATCTTGTCTGCTAGAATCTTTTTAAAAGTCGGTACCCCTAGCACAGCTGAATTCAGATTTGCAAAACGTCATCGCTTATCTTTCCTTGCTTATGACGTCACGTCAGACCAGCCGCCCGGAGAATAAACGTTACAAGTATTGACGCCTGGCAAGATGGTCTGATGTGACGTCACAATCGAACGTCAAACAAGGGCAGATAAGCGATGCGGATTTCATTTCTGAAATCGGCCGGGCTTGAGATGCCAACTTTAAATCACTTTTCAAAAGCTACCAGGAGACAAAATACTTCAAATAAAACCAAACAGAGTATTTGGGCTGATATGTCCATCATTAACTAGCCCGCGAAGAATATAAATAGGGAAATATGAAAACCTTTGCAGTTCACCTTTAAGGCAACGCAAAATTCAAACCTAACAGGGGTTCGATGCTGTGAGAACCCCACGCCGGTTATTTCCTCTTGTACTTCTGAAATAAAATAATGTCCCCAACCTGTTAGTTATTACTATAAAGGAATAAATTTAAGGTGATTCTGCATGTGTGTGTGAAAAAACAATGTACACTGCATCTCATACATATTACATGAAGCTGAGAAGCTGTGGATAGGAAAAAGTCCAATAACATTTAGTGCCCCAAGGGTGGGGAAATCCTCCCGAGGGTAGTGCATAGGTTGAACAAGTGTAGCATGTAAGCTCCCAGATAAATGGGAGATAAAAGGGGAATAAATGGAAATGAATTGAATCTTGAATGGACCAGGCTTTCTTGTATCAGCGAACCTTCAAAAGTCACAATGAAACATGCAACAAAGGGTTTCCGATGGGCATAGATAACAGTGCAAAAGATAAGCCATCAATGAATAATAAAAAAAAAAATAATTAAAAATCATGAAATCATCATAGCCATCTGAAAATCAAATCATTTCATCAGTGAACATACAGGAAGCTCTCACCAAAGTTTGGTCAAGCCCGACTTGATAGATCTGCAGATATTCAGCGGACAAGAACATGTTGATGGGCATAGTTAACAGTGCAAAAGCTGAGCCATCAATAAATAATAGAAAAAAATAATTAAAAATCATAAAATCATCATAGCCATCTGAAAATCTAATCATTTCATCAGTCAACATTCAGAAAGCTCTCACCAAAGTTTGGTCAAGCCCGACTTCATAGATCTGCAGATATTCAGCGAACAATGTTGACGGACGGACGGACAGATGGGCGGACGATTCCCTTATATGCCATGCAGCAAGCTTTACTTTAATAATAGTGATTGGCTGAATTCAACGAACCAGGTACCGTACATCTTCTAGCTACATGTACATGTAGGCTGTCAAAAAAGCCAGCTGGGTAATATAGTACATGTACATAATAGCCGAGCCAGAGAGGATTCACGTTGTTGATATCACCAGCATCAGGTGTGAGCAAAACACTGCTATGGGAATTTTAATTGACATGTTTACTGCCTGTTGGATGGCTAAACCAAATAGCAAATTATTAGTCGTCAAGATCCAATACAGATCCCATCCATCTTTAAATAGCGGAAAATTAAATAATTTACAAAGATATCCCGAGCGAAAAGAGTTCTTTAGGCGGTATTGGGGAAAAACGTGAGAAATTACTGTTCAATTATTTACCCAAATTCCGGAGCACAATTTTCCATGCATGACAGGTGATGGGAATTATTAGTTCAAATATACCGCTGAGCAAATTTTTTCAATGCCGACTCGCTATCGACGCGTAAGGAGTCCCGATGAGATGTAATCATTCCGTCCCATCAGTTAGATGGATTTGCTACCACTACTGTCTCAGCCCAAAAAAATATATATCCGCTTATTAGATTCTTCAGCCACGGTTGCTATGGTAATCAAGAAGACTGTTGAACCTTACCAGGTCCATAGAATCCCATATTTGAGTTTATCGAAAGGGCTACATGAAAATCTAATTCATTAATTCCATCACATTTTGGAGATTTAGGTTTTCATTTCTTCGTGGACACGTCTCGTGTCTCACAGACAGGATGAGTGACTGAGTGAATAGAGTTTAACGTCATTTTCAACAATATTTCAGCTACGACGAAACAACTATAAGCACCACCCAGCCCAGTTGTGTTCCTGCTACTTCAAAGAAGAAATCTTTGAAGCAGCATGGAACCAGACACCCTCCATCCACCCTATAAAACACTGAGGACAGCACACAGACAGGACGCGTACATGGTGCAATAAAGACAAGTGATATTACAGTGCTAGACATCACATTATCAAGTTCCTGTTGCTTCTCAGCAAAATGCATTGAAGCAACAGGAACCTGAACTCACCCAACCACCTGCCGGACAGGATGAAGGCCAGTTCTCTGATGACTGCACGTACCATATACATGTACATGTATGTATCAATCCTGATCAGTTTCCATTATCTTGTTACAATTATACATGTAAATCATTTAATTAATAATTCATTCACACGAAGTAAAAATTTCCACCATGAAATCTGGGGTGAACACATTTATAAGAACAGGAAGTCGACAAAATGGCCCAAAATATCCAGCTAACCCATATTACTTCATGGTTATGTTAAGGATTTTTAAGGATGATGATTTAATGTCACTTTCAAAAATTATTCAGTCATATCACTATGTTTAGGTCCTCCCCCCTTCTCTCTCTTTTCCATCCAGATATAACTTAACAGACTTACTTTGCAGGCTTTCAGGACAACAGTATTCCTCTCATGCAATACACATTTATATACTCTAGACTTAAATTGACGGGTTCCCCATTTACATATCATCACCAAAAAGCATACCCGTAGCTATATTTAGAAATAAAATTATTTTCCAATAAAACTATATTTATTGAAATTTACATTAAAATATGAGTATAAATTAAGCAATTTATTGTCAATTAATTCAAGGTATTCCAGACTGATTGATTGGATATATATTAATTCGTTTTTCTCATCGGGGTGGGCATTATCACGTTATAAATGTATGTGACTAACTGAATGTGAAGTACCCTTTTCACAGTTTGAAATATATGAAATGACACTATTCTAGACACTTCTATTATTTTTCATCAATCTATAGATACATGAAAGTCAGTCTGATAAAAGTCGGGAGAACAGCTCAGATCAGCCTGCGGTCATTTGAGACCCCGGAGCTTGAACGGGGACTAAATCAGCCCCTGGACCCTTGCTCTGTGTCCTGAGATAGTCGCACCCCCCTTGGTAATTCGGCTGGTTATGCCACTGTGCACCTTTTGAATTGAGAACAGTACTATCTGGGGGTGAGGATAATTGTCTTTAATTGGTCTGTGTACTAGACTGTGATCTGTTTGTCTGTCAGTACCAATTCCTGGGAGTATTATATACATGTCTATACATATGGACAAAGCAAGCAATTACTATTACTTAGCCTTGATAGCCCTGCTCCCCACCCCTCTAATTAGAGGATGGAAATAAAAATGCCAGACTATGTACCATTTTTGCCTCCACCCAGCATTGGTGACGTGTGCATGTAGATCAATTAGTCTGATTGGGCCATGAGGATAAACTGGTTATGTTAGACCCACTGATTGAGTTATATGCTTAATCGGCTTGAAGGCTATCATCACAATTAACATGTCTGTCTGCCACAGAACATAAAAGGTTAATTATCTTGTATACTAACCCGACTATTAACACTTTGCCCCAATGTTGACCACAAATAACACCTCTTTCGAGCTGGGAGGCTCGAAGGACTGGCCTCTTTCGAGCTGGGATGCTTGATACATGTAGACTGGCCTTGCCTTCTTCACCTAGCTAAGGAATATCACACTTTATTAGAAAATACCCTTAGCTTTTGACTTCATTCTCTACGAATTTGACCCTATTCCATCTTCACAAAGCATTACATCACATGAGTAAACGAGCCAATGAAATGATCTGTTTTTGAAAATCTGATCTGGAAATTGGACACGCTACAGGGTCAGCCCACACAATTCAGAGAAGTCACCTCGGCAAAAATAATGTCATATTAAAATAATTCCTATTTAACACCAGATTAAATATTGCTGAGGTGAATGATTATGCCACGGCATTTACCTCGGCATTTGCTGATTGCTGAGGTGAATTGTGTGGGCTGCAGGGTCATAGTTCACGTACGTTGTAGTAAACGAGGGCCATGACTGCGGGAGACTGTGCGAGACCAGGCCAAAGTTGTGGAAATTAGCTTGCTACTTTGTTTCTCACACTCTTGATGCATACAATGTAGTTGTTTATTGTTTTAAAAGAAGATCGATTTTAGGAACAGCCCAAAATGTTTGAAGAAATAAAATCGGCGGTAGTTCACATAAACGTGACGATAGTGTTTCTATTTTGTGATGGGGACACTTCGAGACCCACAAAGGGAAGGAGGTGAGTTTTCATTAAATGAATGTGATTGAACCGATGACGGGTCCAATGGAGCCTGAATCGGCTGTGGACTTTCGGACACAACCTAATACACCCAAATAACACTGGTTACCACAAACGGACAGAAGTATCTACATGTACGTATATGATCATTCATGCATTTGGATGATGGGCCTTGCAGATTCAACTGTGTAAACTCTCATAATGCTCATTAAAATTGATAAGTTTGTAGATCATAATCACCTGCCCCTAATTTTGCCTCCACCATGCAGATTCGTTTTATTTATTATGTACGTAGCTCCCACTGCCTTTATTGTGTAATTTCCCCGTAGTTTGGGGTCGACTGCGGGGCATTGTGTGAGTGACGCTCGCTCTTGCTGTCATTCGAGAATCCCAAGATTTCAACGAACCCGTACCTTGTTCTTAGAGCCGCACTGTAGGTGAATCTGCACCGTGTTTATAGCTCTGACTAACAGTGCCAGCTGAACTGTCGACGCTCATGAGAATGAGGTAACACGTTAAAATTGGAGATATCCGCTGAATTCAACAACAACAACATGCATTTGCTTGACGTGATAGGGTAATACAAAACATTCAATGGTTGATCAGCAAAAAAAAATACCCGGTTAGATATCATGAAAAATAGCTTCGACTGGTGTTATTTTCTTTTGTTAGGTACCAATAACTTTTTTTATGTCCTCTAAGTCTAATTTGGGCTTTTTTGCTCTAGGACCTGTTAAATTGGGCACCGGTAAACGGTGTGTAAATCGGCCTGTATACGACCCTGTTTAGTAAACGGTGTCAACAAGCATGAAAAGGCTCATTTCATGTGCTTCGCCATGCAGGATTAGAGAGCTAAGTATTTATGCTACTGAGATTGTTGCTTCAAAAATTTATTAGAGATATTTTTTTCTGCAAACAGAACTAACAGTCCACCCGCGGCTTGCTTGAATGCATATTTCATGTACACGTAGAATTATCTTGTGCCCAGCTAAAAATTGAAATAAAAAATAAAAATAAAATCTGCCCTTTTCATGGCAAGCAGGTGATGATAAACGATCCAGTAAGTTTAATGAGCCTACATGTACATGTACAACTAGCTGCCCCTCATTTTTTTTTTGCTACATGTTCCAATTAATCTTCACTGGATTTCCAGTCCACAGAATTTTAGGATTTATGATCAATATTGTCTCAAATAAGTAATATTAATAACTTCGTTGTAGTCAGACTTAATGAATTCATCAATCATTTTGGTGAAGGCGTAAAGATGTGTCATCATGGATGGGAAGGGTGTCCTCATGGAGGCAATGGTAGAAATGCTCTATGGTACAAAGTTAAGATATGAATATCATGCATAATCTTTTCATATAAACTGGAAAGAAAATAGATATAGTGTGCTGCACAAATGCATGTATAAGATTGCCACAGTACTGAACATGTAATTTGGATCAACATATTGATGTAATATTGTACAACAAAGATTGACAATTCCTAACACAAAAGTCAAACAAGAGCCTTATATCGGCTCCAATATACAGGTGCATGCCTCTCACTGCAGACACCAAAACTTTACAGACACAAATTTATAGTCTATCTGTAATTCTTCATAAATATAGTAAAAAGAGAATTTGACATAGAAAATAGGCCATGGTCGGTCATCTTCAGTAAAATGATTCATCAGGAGTTACATACATGCAAGGTCAGAATTTGGAAAACCTGTACATGAAGCTGTAATCCTACAAACCTGTACATGAAGCTATAATCCTACAAACCTGTACATGAAGCTATAATCCTACAAACCTGTACATGAAGCTGTAATCCTACAAACCTGTACATGAAGCTGTAATCCTACAAACCTGTACATGAAGCTGTAATCCTACAAACCTGTACATGAAGCTGTAATCCTACAAACCTGTACATGAAGCTGTAATCCTACAAACCTGTACATGAAGCTGTAATCCTACAAACCTGTACATGAAGCTGTAATCCTACAAACCTGTACATGAAGCTGTAATCCAAACCTGTACATGAAGCTGTAACCTACAAACCTGTACATGAAGCTATAATCCTACAAACCTGTACATGAAGCTATAATCCTACAAACCTGTACATGAAGCTGTAATCCTACAAACCTGTACATGAAGCTGTAATCCTACAAACCTGTACATGAAGCTGTAATCCTACAAACCTGTACATGAAGCTGTAATCCTACAAACCTGTACATGAAGCTGTAATCCTACAAACCTGTACATGAAGCTGTAATCCTACAAACCTGTACATGAAGCTATAATCCTACAAACCTGTACATGAAGCTATAATCCTACAAACCTGTACATGAAGCTATAATCCTACAAACCTGTACATGAAGCTATAATCCTACAAACCTGTACATGAAGCTATAATCCTACAAACCTGTACATGAAGCTATAATCCTACAAGTAAGTGAGTATGATTTTAATAACATTGCCTTCAACAATCGACGTATATACATGTAGACCGAATATTAAAAAGAATTTGACAACGATAAAAAAGATCAAGGTCAGTCAACTTGTATAGGCTTCTAATTCAACACCAGCTGCATACTGTAAATTCAGGAGCCTTTGCAATGATCCCTCAAGATATTGCAAGAACATGTACTTCAACAGTATAAACAAAACCATTTTCAATGATTACTCATTTTTCGGCCACAGTGACCTTGACTATTGACCTTTTGACCTCAATATGAATAGAGTTCCTCTTTGCCCCAGGAGTAAGATACATGTATACCCAAAGATTGGTACCAAACCCATGAACTGGAACTGGAGATTATTGCACAAACGCAAAATGGACCGTCGGACAGACAGACAGAAATAGCTATCGCATTATACGACCTAATTTCAATATGGGCATATAAAAATAATTGAACATGAACATGTACATGTAGATCTCGCGAAAACATCCAAAAGTGAACAAATTCCAATGGTGTGTGAATTGTCATGTGTGTATAATGTCAAATCTACAGCATATCCTGTACAATTCATGTCATTATAGCTAATTATGTGATGGTTTTAATTGGGCTTCATAGTAAATGATTAACTGAATTTTTTTTAACGGCACGTATGCCCTGAGGCAACTCTCGCTAAGACACCATCAAAAACCAGCAATAATTGCACACATACATGTACATGCAGTTATATCGCTATAATAGTGCATTGTTCTAATTCACTCAACTGAGGTTAAATTTAATATCTAAAACATATGCTGCAAATATCTGTGTCTAATTGTCCGAAAGTCCTTGTATATTTGGATATAGATCTGAATTATTCAAGATTGCGTTTTAAGGAGATAATGCCCATCCCCTACTAAAGCCTCCCTCCCCCTTTCACTTCTATCATCATGAGCCCTGGTAAATGGCTTTGTCTTTGTCGAACATACTACATGTAATCCAACATCGAGTATTCTGTCAGCCAATCAATTCTGTTCAAAGCAGAGGTCACAGGGGTCAGGCACGGACATCAGTGTGCATCACTTGGCATCTCAGCCAATCAGAAGCACACTTGTTATATCTAAGCCACTTGGAGGTCAGCTCATAAAACTTTTGGTACAGGCTATCTGAAATTAGCATACATGTAGATGCGCTTGACTGTTTGACTCTGGTCAGTGAAAAGGTACATGTAGACCACGATGTTCACAATGTCCCAACAATGGAACATAGTGCAACTTTGATATTTGGTCATGCAAAATACAAGACAGAATTTTGAACTTTTTATCATACATGTTCACAATGGAGCTTCTTAAAATTAGAGCATGCTAGGAACTGGCATTTATCATTCCAAATGGAATGGAATGGTGCGCCGAGTTGGAACTCCTAGGAACTCTCTGGCATCCGTTTTAGAATTCATCAGAGAATGGATGACATGGCAAGCTATACAATACATGTAGCACAGAGAGAATGGCATATATGCCATTCCATCTGTAACTCCTTGCTGATTAGAGCACAACACTGGGCATGGTGTATCCCATTTGATCACCACCAGTAAATGCCATTTCTGTCGAGAAACTCATGCCCTAATTTCAAAAAGCTCCAAGGTGAAAGTTGGCTTGATCACATTTTCCAAGTCAGAAACTACATGTAGTATCAGGATCAGAACAATTAAGCATCCAACTTCGTTGGCACATTTGACTGGGCTACACAAGGACTGACCCGGCATGCCCGGGTGATGAAAATTGTGATTTAACTGGTCTGTGATGTCATTATCGAGTCAGATAATGGTGCGGTCACCCACTCTCTAAACGGAGTAACAGGTTAAATGATGACAGCTGAGGCAACCAGTGACACCTCCAAATTCAAGTGAATTGAATTTATTCTCTTAATATTATACAAGACATAGAGATACAGAATACATCACATCAGGCAGCGACGCAGTAATTGCATTTCAATCAAAGAAACGTGACATGTGCATAAATGTGCATTTGGCTTAATGATTCGGATCAAAATTGAAAAATCATTGAATTTTTAAATTTGATTACAATTTTCAGTAATTATGTATGCAGGCCTCTTGTTTTGTGAGACAACAGGCGAGTGACAATCACTCGCCTTATTTATTCTCAGGAGTGTGGTTAGCACACCTAAAATCACACCCCTTAAATGAGTCTAGGCGAGTGATGGGTTATCTCCCTTGATAGCAGACGAACAGTGACCAATAATGATGTGAAATTTGACAGTGAGTGGTTCTCCTGCAATTTTTCTTTTCAAAAAATGAGGTGGGTGTTTTTAAATTTATTATTATTAATTTTTTTATTTGGCACACATGTTCTTTCAAACTTAGAGCACCAGTGGAAAGTTGGTGACAACTATTCCCCTAATTTCTGCAATTAGAACCTCATTATATCAAAGAATTTAGATCCAACTAACACCCTTTTTAAAGAATGAAAATTTATGGGGAGTTAACCAGTATCCCATCTATATTTACTTATATTTATCAGAAGTCTCCCCTTGTAAATTGCTGATTCCAATAAATTAGAATCAGCCACCAGAGTCCCATTGGAATGATCAATTAACTGAAATGTCTGCATAGAAAAACTTCCACTTGTGAATAGAAGCCAAAGAAAAGAAGCCGACAATATTATTTACCAACTGGAAGAAAAAAAATCAGATAGTCCGATTCCGTTTCATAACAGGTCCGACTTTTGCATGCACCGGACTACCGCGCAAGAGGTGGCGCGCAACCGGAAGTAAATTTGGCGCGGGAAATGTTGATAGAGAAAACCAACAACAAGGTCCAACAACAATGGCTAAAGATCGGCTTGAAATAAATTTTCAATGGATTATTTCTTGGATTGTCCGTTCCTTCAGATAGATCTAGACTTCTAAAAGGTATTTACGAAAATTGATCGCATTTTATCGTTTTTGCTATATAAAATCCTACTTGCCGCATGCGACAGGTAGATTGTTTTTGCAAGACAAGTTGTCGCCGGAAAAATTCACTTGCCGGCGGCACGTAGGCAGGCGTTATTTCGACCGCTGACCATTTAACCGGACGTAAACACATGCGTTGGTGTCGGAAGGCAGTTTAATGGCACACGTAAGTTGGTAATGAATTTAGCTGCTTTTACTGTTTTTTAACGACCGCGAAATGCCAGGTGCGCTATAGTCGCGCACCTAGTTCCAAGTTCAGGAGCGCGAAGGTGCGGGAGTGCGATCGCGCGCCTTAAAACGAGAGGCCTGTACAGTATGTTGTTCAAGCTAATCTAAAATCAATCGACTGTGTGAAGGTTAGTCGGCTGATCTGTGACATTTACTCGACTGTCGAGTGAACTTTAATAAGAGGTATACATGTACAGTCGAACTCGCCCAATGTGTGTATGTTAGTTGATGAGGACCGCAGCCAAGGTGACTACATTGTACTGCAATAATATAATTTAGATTTTGCCTTTGTACCTGCGATGTACATGATCTGATGTAGGCCTATACGACAGCTAGAATGAAAGATCACTATAAACATGTACATGTAGCTGAAATATTGATGAACAGGACATTAAACTTAATTCTCTCTCTCTCTCTCTCTCTCTAGAATGAAAGAATACATGTGGATGAACCAGGATGTAAGGCTGCTGTGTATCAGTCTATCATGTGGATGCACAGTGTGTAATCACTTCCTACAGAACAGCTCCCCTGATTCACATCACCACACACTAGCTATATCTGATCAACCTTTCTCCAGAACTCTAGAGATCCTCTGATTACAATTGAATATTTGAGTTTATGGTTATTTCAAATGCCTTGTGTGATCACCAGAATGACCTACATGTACATGTATTTGCATAGAACTGCTACATTGTACCAGAGCAAATATAGGCCTACTGACTGCATGTACAATTCAATATAATATGATCAACTGCAATCCAATATCTGATTAATTTTTCTCCACATTTCAAGGTTTTCTTCATCCCCACAACTAATAATGCACAGGAACCTGACAAACGCAATTTTTTTTTTTTGGTACAGGATATTCTGACAGGCATAATTCTGGGAAGTATTTCCAGGATCGATTCACATGTAAATTGTCCAAACCTTACATGTACTTCAACAATCGACTCAACGGATATTGTATACATGCAGGACTTCAGATCTTCCTAAGCTGGGTACAAAAACCAGTGAGAGGCAGGGGTTATTGCACTCCCTGATTCCAAGTTGCACACCCTGTAAGATTTACCATGACTGACAATTTGCCCACCCAGATGCCACATTTCTGGCTGATACCAAGGCCCAAGTTCTATTTGGCATGGCAACATTTCTTTCGGCAGGAAAACAAGCCCAACCCTGATGAACAAAGCAGTTGAGGGCAAGAAGCAATGGTTCTGAAACCTGACGTATGCCCCCTACATCCATGACAATAAATCCCCCTTCTAATTCTACCCCTTGATGCAATACAGGCCCCCAACATCCATGACAATTAAATGGCTGGTGGGGATCATTATACAATTCAATTAGCCTGTCATCTACTTCATGTAACATGACATCAACTTTAATAATCTCCAGTGCAAGGTCCCTGGACTGCCACAATCCGAAGAGCAAGCTTTAATTTGATGTATCGGGTGACATATAGGACGCCTTGCAGTACATGTACTGCGCGTTGACAATTTAATTAGTTTCGTTTTACTAGATTTCCGGATATTAAGTGATCACCTGTCATGCAGATGAATGATGCACAATTTATCATGTGATTGAAAGAGGTATAATACGTCATCAGGGCTCAGTTCCGTTAGAAAGTCCTCAAATTCCGACAAAGTAGGCAGGCTTTCAATCAGATATGACACTCAAATTGAAGCAGAATATCCATGAACAAATTTCAACATTGATTTTCAATGATAGAAGAATATATTTGAAAAAAAAAAAAATAATAATTTGCTCTCTTAATTTTGGGCACATATCTAATTTGGGCACAGCGTTTAACTGACACATCTCGGTAACCCGACCAACCTCTAAACACCAACATTATTCATGGGCCCAGTACTTAAATTTAATGCCCCCGGTCTATCGGTCTTGATGTGGTCACATTTGTCAAAGAAAATTTGGTTGCCTGGTCGCCGAATTTAGATTTTTTTTTCTTTTTCTTAAAATCAATGTTATGTTCAACTAAGCGGCATATTTGAGCCTTAAAAAATCAAAATTGAATTCAATTTCAATATTATATCTAGATAATTTGAGTGAGTGAGTAGGATTTAACGTCATTTTCAACATATTTTTCATTCATCCCACGACAGTGCCTACATGTGCCAGAACACAACAGTGTCCACATTTCCTATTATCCTGGACATTGATCAGCCCAGCCAGTACAGCACCCAGTCACCCATCCAAGTATTGACGTTGCTTAACTTCGGTGATTTGATGAGAACCGGGGTGCCCAACGTGATGGATAATTTGAGCCTTGATCAGACTCCATTATATAATTTTTCTGCTGCACCGAGTAGACGTGCCATATTAGGGAGACCTAAAACCCCGATTGTGTATGCCTGGCCTTACAAATCCATGATAGAAACGCTGCATGAAGAACTGTATTCTAGACTAACATGCCTGAAGGGTTTATTTGGGGGAAAGTGTAATAAAGATTTGCTTAATATCTGAAGTATATCATTCACAGTTTTAATACAGTAAGGGAGCTCTTGCCAAATGTACTGATGGACTGGGGCCAAAGGTTTTACATGTACTGAGATCTGTAAACAAGGCCCAGACACCTGCTGACAAACAGCTGGACCAGCTTACTCCCTGGGCCTTCCACATCCTCCCCATGTATACATACAAAAAATGTTGATCTACACTTGTTGGACATTCCACTGGTAACTATAACTCCACACAGTTTACATTACCTGGGTACAATGGCCATTCTTCACATACATCTAGACATGCTAGATGTCCTGCAGGCTCAGTGATGTACACACACTCTACCATGTCTACACACTTCCTCATCAGATATGTGTACAGTGTTTTCACTAGAACATCTAGAATGGTACCATAACAGGCCTGCAGCAGCACAAATTTAAAATCCAGTTAACCGAAAAAGGGCTGTGCCAAAAAACTTTCAGGTAACCTTTTTCTGTTCGCATAACCCAAAAACAGGTTGCGCAATTGTTTTTCGGCAACTCATCCACATACGGTTTCACTGAGCTCATGACAGCATGCCGGAGAGTAGACCATGAAGTTTGGCCTCCTTTTTTATTGTTTCCTAATTATGTTGCATACACTGCAGTGCAGTAATGTCAACCACCCATCTTCGCCACTCTCATCTAAAATCTTTTGTGATTATGGCCATTTTTTTAATGTTTTCACGGAAACAGATTCACTCTTCTCATGTCCAACTTGATCCACCATTTATCACTTTTAGATTATGTCCAATCGCGCCAGTCCACACGTCACTGTTGGTGTCTCCCATCCAATCAACAAGCCGCTAGTATCTTCTCATTGTGACTTGATGCACCGACGCACAGTTTGTCCTTATGATGTGAACCTGAGTACCCAGATTTTGACGATATCAGGTTGAATCTTTTTAAATTACCAATATTCATAAGATTTTATCAATTTTTATTCACTTGAATGGACAAAGGGTTACACAGGACTTTATCCGCATAACCATCGCGCGAACAAAACAATCGTTCACCCAATGTGTGCCACCCTGTGGTAATCCCTCGAATTATTCATCCCCTATTAAATCAAAATTCAATCACCCCTAATTTTCAGGACAAACTTCAATCAGCTGTTTTAATAAATTTGATCACATGACCCTCTAAAACCATCAAAATAATGGATTATCTGCATGATTTTGGACCATTTTGTCAAATTTCTGTTCTAATGAATTTATCACCCCTTGATTTTATAGTGAAAAAGTTCACTTCCTGCAATTGAATTATTGGAGAGTTTAGCGTATGCTACATAGCCTACCATCACATACCTTTTTGAGCATACCAGTATGGAGCAAGGGTCCATGTGAAAACTGCTTTCAAATCTCGATTATTTGGAAAGGTCATGGTACAGCTAGAGAAGAATGGGATTCAACTGTGGTGACATGTCCTCTGTAATGGTACAAGTGGTTTGGTTTGGCTGGGTTTGTGTTTGGTTTAGGGGGTCTCCATTGAGTACCTAGATGCATGAGACGTGGAGGGGTTGAAAATTCAGTAGTATTTTTCATATATTTTTCGCATCTGTGGAGGGAGATGTTGGAAAATAAGTCTATATGACTGATTGCATACTAACCATTCCCACGGCCTCCTTATCGAAAGGGTTCCATGGTACAGTCTCTGGGTAATGTGCTAGCACTTTAGACTTGTAGGGTCGCTCCAATGGGGGGCAGTGTAGGTTATCACCTGGAGGGATAGAAAAACAAAGAAAAGAGTGAATATACAATGTAGTGCAAGAAAGTACATTAACTCCGACTGGTTCTCAGAATGATTCCATTTAGACACAGCTGTATCAAATACTACACTCTACTGTACATGTACAGTGTAGTCAACCAGCTGAGAGAAAGCGAAAAAAATCTTCGTGCATTTGAGATAGGTACATGTACATGTACAATGCAAACGCTCAGGTATATTTCAGTTCAAGGGCAAGATTGGGGGTCACTGAGTGCGAACGACCCGGGCACCCCTGCTCTCAATTATTTTTTTACATTTTCTATATTGAACAGCACAGTCCATGACTCTCTAATAAATAAGCATGCGAAATGACCCCTAGACTGGACCCAGCCCCTGTTGCATAATGTATTTTAAAGGAGAAACAAAATTAAGTAACTCTGCCTAAAGAACTGCTTGAAACAGGGACTGGACGCGACGTCACAAGTGAGCTAACTTTGCAAGAAAAACTATATACTGTGCATTTTTTGTCACCAATGAAAACTCCGTATTCTGACCCCGCCCCCAACTCAAAGGATTTGATTGGTCCATTCATATATGCGTGCTGGAAGCAATGCGTTCATGTGACGTCAACAATGAGAATGACGTTACTACCATCACCTCAACAATGGGAATGGCGTTACTGCCGAGACATCACAGTATGGCGTTAGAATGAAATTTATACAAATATTGCGACCGAAGGTAAAAACATGTCAATCGTCCAGACTAACCACGCCTCCAAATGGAATCTTTACATGACGAAACCCATTAAAACTTCCAGTCCCTATTTCAAAAATCATTTTTTCATTTCTTTTTCTTCATTTTAATTATTTACTTTATTTACAAACGTATATACATGTATTTATTAAAGATCATTTTATTATTATTAAATAGTACATATGAAATAGAGACTCATCCCTCTCAATGAATCCTGGCAATGCCCATGAATATCAATCTGTGACCACAAAAAAAAACATGGGGATTTATGGAATCAATCGAACCTGACACTGAATTTTCTTTTATTTAAGATGTCTAGACACCTTAAGGGAACTTCTTGAAATTGGGGCATACTAGGAACTGGCATAAGGCATTCCGAACAGAGTGGCATGATGCTCCCTGTTGGAACTCCATGCCATACAGTTTGGAACTTGGCAGACAAAGGATGGCTTATGCCATAACATGCAGTAGCATGGGGGGAACTGCCTAACTGGAACTCTAATCCATCCAGATCAGAACTCCAAACTGGGCATGGTGTATCCCATTTGAATAACCGGCGTATGCCATCGATATCCCTACCAGGGAACTCAGTTCCTAATTTCAAGAAGCTCCCTAAGACAGGATAAAAGTAAACAAAAGCTTGATATCTAGCACAACAGAATCATTTATTTGTATTACATGTACCAGTGTTCCAAAGTCAAATAGTTTGACTGAAATGTGGGCCTGTCGGATTCATCAGTTGGACAGCACAGAATGTTTAGGTGAACTTTAAAGTGTAACCGTGTAAGTTTATGCCATATTCAAGATAACGATGTGAATAACAAAACATAGTGAAGTTTTCCCCCAACATTTCACTCGTTTTCTATCTCGGACGATTCAAAGGCAGATTTCTACAGTGGGAGAGAAATTTGCGCTGCCTCTTTTGACGTCAGAGATGACATTAACAACATCATACCTCAAGCTTCCTGCACCATCTGCGGGACGTCGCGGCAATGCAGAGAATCAAAGAGTTTTGTAACAATGTTGCGTTGTGATGAGGTTTATCGTTCGATAATAACGTCACAAGTTCCGACATGCTTGTGGCGCTGTGCATCATAATAACTTTAATAACACTGAAATTGTTAAAATTAAAGTTGTAAAACAACAAAAAAAGTTATAAATTCTATAATTTGGAAGATTATCTTGGATATGACGTAAACTTGTAAAAGTACCACAGTTACACTTTAAATTAAAAATGCGCTCTTTTCCCTACTAATTCCAATGATACAGAGTGGCGAGGGGGCATTTCACGATGCATACATGTATTTATTGTGAAGTGAAATTTCCCCACCCAAAAAAAGTGGGGTGATCAAATTTATTAAAACAGAATCTTGATGAAGTAATAAAGAAAACATGACATAATGCACTTGTTCGCATATTCAATTGTGCAATTACATCGCTGCACAGTTTGGAAGTTGGCCATGTATCCTTTTCATGGTGCAATGCACAATTCGAATAATTTAATTCAGCCCACTCTAATGTTGTAAGTATGGGTGGCAGCGTGAAAATAAATAAATTTCCCAAAGGGAAGCTCATCGAAGTTTAAGAATAATTCTTGAGGTGTTTACATGTATCACCCTATTCTTTCTAACTGGTTTGGATGGCTTGTACAAAAGCTTAAATGGTCTACAAACCAAAATGCCCACTTTCATTACTGGAGGTTTCCTGTTGACCTCATGAAACAAGCGACAACTCTTGCTGAACTCTTGCTACAGTACGCCACTTCGCACAGGCATCCTTTTAACATGTTTAAAGTACCGTCTATGGATGTACTGTATTGCCCAGTGAACATCTGTTGACTTCAGGTTTTGTATGCCAGCCAATGGGAATACAACAGGATACAAAATTTATGCTACATGCATTTATGCTACCTGAGCTGTTGTTGCTTCAAATTATGCAACTAAAAGTTGCAAACCATTCAGCGTCAATCAAATCTCAAAAAACCTGTAGATTGCAGCTCATAGTATGAAATTTTGAGACTTTGGGGAAGAGTTTCAGCCCTACATTTATGCAGCCTGCATGTAGCATTATATAAAATTGTCATCAGAATTCAAGACTATATTGCAGGGCATGCGAGCCTGACTGCGAATAACTTAGAATTTAGATTCTCCTTCAATTATGTTGTGATGAAATTTATTTGACTGACTGATCAAACTCAAGAAAAAATTTGCATGAGATTCAATGTCAATTGAGTGATTGAATTGATAGAATGATTACTGTATACTATTGTCTAAACATGTAAAAGCCTACTGCCATCAACTACATGTACCAGAAAGCATTGGCTTTTTATTTTTACGTTGTACATGTGAATGGTGAATGGTGAACCCTTAGCCACAACTGTTCCTATCAATAATATCTTCGGTTGATAGTCACAGATGACGTGTATGGATCTCCGTGTGCTATATGCCGTACGGTACCGCATAAAAGTTCATTTTGATACTCCTTACCTGTTATTTTCGGGAAGCTAATTCCTTCTTTTCTACGATTGTCGCTTTTAAGTTTCCGGCGCGTGATTAGCTGTACATGAGCCATTTTCACATCGACCCTGACCTTCCCTATATTACAATAAATGCCATATTGCGTGTATTTGGGCCACTGCGCAAGCGCAGTTACACAATATAGCGTCTACCGTAATACTGGAAAGGTCGGGGTCGATGTAATTAAATGGCTCGTAAACAGCTAATCACCAGCGCCGCAAAATTTAATAAAAGTGACAAGCGTGGAAAAGAAGGAATTAGCTTCCAGAAAATAACAGGTAAGGAGCATCAAAATTAAATTTTATGCGGTACGGGTTATAGCACATGGAGATCCATACACATCATCTGTGACTATCAACCGAAGGTATTATTGATACGAACAGTTGTGACTAGGTGAACCCTATAAACATGATAAAATGATCAATTTTTCCAGGACCAGCACTTGAATCAAGTGTGTAATAATCAAAATGTCAGAAAGAACCTTGGGTCCGTTATTCTCCCCTTGATTCTAAATGTCAACATCTCAGACAATACAATATGATACAAAAGGCACAGGTGTTGGAACTGGTTAAATATTCAGCTCCCGGCAGTGCGTAAAGTTGATGTACATGTAAAAGTTCATCCACAGCCACATGGGAACATCAGGCTGTCAGACACTCATGGCGAGACTGTTGACTTGACAGAATATTTCCATCATTCGCATCATCAGAGCTCAAAATAAAAATTTATGCGAACCTGAATGGATTAATCAAGCTTGATCTACATGTATGGTCCGGAACAGGAGCGCAGCGATTTAGTTGTGGTCTGTCAGTTTTAAAGAGAGTGATCACTCTCGCTCTTCAAACATTTTATCCAGGAGAGCTTTTGATTCCTCTCCTCGAAATGACCAATGCAATGAGGACAGATATTGGAGAGAGTGATTGTTCTCGCGTGTATGTACATGTACGAAAAAAAAAAAAACTCCAGGAGTGATCAACAGCACTGACAGATTTGACAAAGACAAGAGAGTGGATGAGCGGCTTACAAGCTTTATAATCTAAACCCGTCCTACGGACAGGGGGAGGAAAAAACAATTATAAGAGCATTTAACACCCACTGGGCAGTGAAAACACATACATGTATAAGCATACATTCCCCAGTCCATATGTGTGTTTTCAGTGCACAGTCATGCCAGTGGGTGTTAAACGCTCTTATAATTGTTTCTTCCGGGCTTCAGGGAGAGGGAGAGAATTAAGGTTTAACGTCACGTTCAGCAATATTTCAGCTATATACGTTTCGGGAAGATCAATCCTACCACTCCATATCTCTGAGCTGGAGTTATAACACTACCATAACAGTTTACAATGATTTCCACATTTTTGGGGCTACACACCTTGACCATGTTGACCTTTGACATTTTCACTTTAAAATAAATAGGGTTCTTTTTTGCCTGAAGGATAATGCTTGGTATCAATCCATAACACAGCTTACAAAAAGATAGACACCATTAGATTTTTAAATTTATTCTGACCCAATGTAAATATTAAACTGGGGTTTATCAACATTGAAAAAAAAGTTATTTCAACTACATGTAATTGATAATCATGGAATGTTTTCAGTTTTATCAGGAAATAATACCCAAGATTGAATATATTTACTTGTACATGGACATGTGTGTATCGCAGCCGCAGGCTTTTATCTACATGTAACATCTGAAACAGGACAGCTCAATTCCAAGTTTTCTTTTTTCCTACTTTTTCCTCGACATTAGGGTGTCTCCACCTTCCATGTAAAGGGAGCTTTTTGAAATTGGGGCATCAGTTCTTTGATAGGAATGGCATATGCCGGTTATCCAAATGGAATACACCGTGCCCAGTTTAGTGTTCTGATCTGGATGGGGAAGAGTTCCAATTGGAATGGCCATTGCATGGTATGGTGAGACAGAGTTCCAAAAAGTATGCCATGGAGTTCCTAGGAGTTCCAACTCAGCGCACCATGCCACTCTGTTTGGAATGCCTTACATGTATGTCAGTTCCTAGCATGCCCCAATTTCAAGAAGGTCCCTAAATTTCAAGATTTTAGATTATCAGACCACACTCCGAGAATCATGGCTAGCTAAATGTAAAAGCCTGATGTATCATGCTCAGTACACTGCCATGCATATGACGGCCCATCGCCAAATCACAGTATTGGCAAATAAAATTGGTAATGGTTCAGTTCTAATTCACTCAAATCAATGAGTCAAGTTCTGATCAGCCCAAAACGAGTTTGATCACCCATGATACATGTATGTAGGTCAGAAATCGCAGAACTTTCGAGAATGAATTATTACAGAAGATTTACACAATATGTACACGATCTAAAGCCTGGAAATGTTAGCCCTCCATTTGAAGCCCTTGAGGACAATAATTCTTGGAGTACCAGATCTGGAAGTCCAAAGACGGCCGAAATTTAATACTTCATGAAATTTGTGTGCCGACATTGCCAAATGAGGTCACTCGAGATGAACCCATAATTTCATCAGCACGATCACCAGCAATAAGGATGCTCGAGTAGTTTAAACAGCGCTCGTGGACGGAGTACAATAGGGGGTATTGTCGGAGGTAAGAAGAAGGGGGATAATTGAATGAGAAGTGCTGGCTCAAGTGGGATACTGGTCGACAGTATGGCACCAACTCTAAATAGATGTCCAAGCCAAATGTCTCCTTCTATAGAATAGTAGCATAATCGCAGTGGAATCATCCATTGAATTTAATTGCCCATGGCCTGAGAGCAAAGGGATAAGGTCAACACGAGTTCCTGGGGAAATTTTTGAGAGCGGGAGGGGGGAAGAGAGAGAATATTATCTGAAAAAGTTCCTCCGGTGGTACATTTATAGGCATTGTTATGCCGTTAGGCCTATCCCTCTAATAATTCAATCACAGGAAGTGAAATTTCCCGCCATAAAATCTGGGTGTGATAAAACTTTAATACCAGAAAAAGAAGTTGACAAAATGGTCTAAAATCATGCAGACAATCCATTATTTCTTTCTTATTAAATTCTAGAGAGTGATCAAATTTATTAGAGCAGCCGATTTTGAATTTTGATAGGGGAATTGAATTATTAGAGCCTAACATAGAATCCTTCCAATTCTCCTTCTTGGAACTACAATAAAATGTTGTGCAACAGCGATGTGCAATGTAGCTAGAGCTTCATCCACAATATACATGTATCGTTACAAATACGCCCGCTCACTGCATGGTTAGTTAATTCCCTCTACAAAACGATGGAATCAATCCGGAGACAATTAAGAAATAGATAATTTTTGCCATCATATTACAGCTGAGATAGATCTGTAAAAGTCTGAATGGGATTTTTATGTGATTATATTTGACCAACATCCCTCAGTATTACAAAAGGACAATAAAAGCCAGAGAATGTGCATTGCTGATGCAGATGTTCATGAAAATGTCCAATTAATTAAAATTATATCCTATCTGCTCCCCTGTTTGTATATGTCGCCTATAGGATCTAACCGGCTTGCACTAATGCGAGTGTTGACCATTCCCGAGAACTCTTCATAGTGTTTTGAAGGGAACATAATGGTAGGGACTTTTTCACTGGCTCAGCATGCTGGCGGGGTATCTCCTGATGTTGCCACTCTCCCACCAGATTGGCACCATAAAGCGGGTTAGAAACATGAACTGGTCCTTGGCATAAACCTTCGGTTAAAGCTGATACCTAATCCTTTCTCTCCCCCAAAGTCTGCGACCGTGATATCATAAGACTATTAAATATTCATGACCTGGGCGCTCTGAACACCAAATTCAATTGAAAGCAGTAAAATCCTACATAGCGACATATACGAGTGGGGAGCATTGATAGGATATTAACTGATTAGGATTGGAAAATGACATGCATTGGACGAGCCTCAAATTCAGCAGTTGTAAGCACAAAGAGTTGAAGGAATTGGGTGTTCAGGTTAAAGATTCCAAATCTTACCAATTATACATAATTTGACACCAAAAAAAAACTGTTAATAATTCCTTTCCACTGTAATACATGTACTTTATAATGGAATGAGCACTACCAACACATAATATTGTAAAATGGGTGATTCATGAACTTCTGTGACGTGACTCAGCGATTCAATCATGTCACACAAGTTCATGATGCAAGGAACCCAGGGCCTGATCCAGGCCGTTTTTGAAACCGTTATTTTTTTTAAGCAAATTCCCTCTCTGAACAGGCTGTAACCTATACTAATGCAAGTACTGTTGCCAAATATTAAGTTATCAGGCTGTATTTAGACCATTTAATACTCCCACAGCTTCCATGGGCTTCGACAGTCCCACATCGAAGCCTATTTCACTATAACTTATAAATCACACTCTGCGCCATACATAAGGGTGCCCAAACTCAAAGTCTAGATCAGGCCCTGGTACCGTTGTTGGAATCACACAGTATGCTATCTAGGTTTCCTTCATTAAATTATTCGCATGGGTCCTGTACATGCAAGAATCGGCACTGTTTTTCCCTTCTTGTGCTCTCCGGATCTTATCAAAATGTTCACTGAAAATTGTCTCCCAACTGCCTGGAGGCCATTTTAGTGGATCAAGACCATTTGATGATGTTTTCCTATGAAAACAAATTTCACTGACAGGGCAATTCAACTGGAGGGCAAATCCATTATAGGGCAACCAAAGGAATAACTAAAACTATTCATAATATTCAACAGTGTTCAAAAAGTAATGGCACGGCCCTGTGTATTTGAGCAGGGCCGTGTACCAATCAATGCACGAATCAAAGGCCCTGTGTCGGCTACTTTGGCAGAGTAGGCTGGTGAATGTCCATAAAGATGGGGAGCCGGATTACATTGTACAAGTATCATCAACTGATGTGGCCTAGCTGATGTACAGTAAATTAAGCGCCTGGTATACAATGTATTCCATTACATAATTCCCCCCCATAATTGCAAAAAAAATCTCTCCATGATAGTGGATTGTTTGCTTTTACAGATAAATTATTGATGTCAGGCATTCTAACTTACCTACATGTATATACAATCCTTTGGACATGTTGGAAAAAGAGGAATCCGAGACAATATTGATCTTACAACCGGAGAGGATGGGAGAAAAACAAGCTTTAGCAACAGTATGAAAACAAACGTACATTATGGTTTTTAGGCCTATTTTGTGTGGAATTTTTTACTTTATTATTATATTTTGCTCAAACTGTAAACAAGTGAGCAAAAAACAAATCGAGCCCATTAAATAATAAATATTAAGACAACACTGAATAGCCCGATCGATTTTCCATCACAAGCATATTATATATGTGTACACTAGTTGATGTGAATGCTTCCCTTCTAGATCCAATTAAAAACATGACCATTCTTGATAAGAATTTAGCCGAGTTGCAAACCAGAGAGTACAAACATGTGATTGGTGCACTGTTAGCACAATTTGGCTGCACTGTAAGCTGCATGTAGCTGATTACCCTTGATAATCTTGCTAATTTTGATGAGGAAAATGATGAAGTGCAAATACTAGTAATTTTGATGAATATATGATGCATATCTTCAAAGTATAGCTGGTCTACAAAGTTGGTCTCCAGTCAAAACTTTGGGACTACATGTGGTTGATTGTACAATTTCGCCACGTACACTGAAATTAATGGCGGAAAACTATAAAGACAAACTCCTGATAAATTTGATGAACATTTATATTTCATTTCACAAATAGCAGGGGCACATCTTCAAAGCAGATTTAATAAGCGTGCAAAGTTTCAGGAACATTCACTCAAAACTAGTTGGTTATACTTTGGAGCCAATATGGTACATTGTATCGTTAGCGAAGACGCCAAAGATCAAAACATCATAAACTTAACAAAAATTAATATTTCATCTCACAATCTGTCAGAAATTATCCATTGTGCGGCTTAAGGGCAGTGCTTCGGATTTAAGAAGCGCGAGAGCGAAAGCGCTCAATCGCGCGCCTGAATCAAAATTTAGAGGCTCTTTTTTTCGCGCTTCTTGAATTTATCGTATGGAATAATCTTTATTACCTCTAATAACTTTCCATGAAAACGGAAGACGTTTCGATCATGAAAATCCGGAAGTGTGCGAGCTCTTCTGGCAAAGGAGTTAAACTTGGTTCGGATTTAACCGAGGACCGAAACGTCCTCGCTTATAATTGGTTAAATTTCTACAGCTGTGTGTAATACTGACCAATCACAGCGGCGGATACAGCTGTGTGTGCATGTGTCGACGGACATATTGTTGTTGGCGCGCTCGTCTGATTTTGGGATTTGTTTGATCGATTGTGGCCGCGAATAAGCGAAATGGCTACAAAACTTCCACCAACAGTTAGACTAGAAACATTTAAAAGGCGGAACACTGGTGGTGTTCTATCGTATACGGCCGAAAACGGCATGGTACCGTAACAGAAGTTTGGCGCAAACTGCGCAAAACATTGACAAAATTCTCAAACATCGCAGAATCCGAGGAAAGGCACAGAACGAAATAAAGGGATAACAATGAAACACATCAGGGATAACTGGTTTCGCTTACGTTTATTATCAACATTTCATACATGATTGTCAGATAATATTGATGTCGCATTTCATGTTTGAAAATAATACTAATACTTTTCTTGCAAGAAGAATCATAAAATGGGAATTACTAGTTACATCCCCATTCTCGTAAATAGCTCTTCTAAAAGTTTTTAGAAGGGTTTTTTTTTAGAGGAGTGATCGCTCTTCTTGACAAAATTAGAAGAGCGATTTTTAGCTCTTCTGGATTTTTCAAATCCGAAGCACTGTAAGGGTCATAGGAATCTCGGATTATTGAACCATATGGAACGTACAAAATAATGCTATTACCTGAGAAGCTAAGTAAGAAAACACTACGGTAATTTCCCCCAATAATTCACCTTCCAAATTTAATTCGAAAACAGTCGATTTTCCCCGTCATGATTTTCTCCATCCTAATAAAATGAAAACAGGAGCATTTTCAATATACATGTACCCGTGAAACAATAAATTCGAACACTCCCGTTTTGATCGCGGAGTTCGTGCCGCTGAAAAGAATAATTTGTTACTAAGAATAATTTCTGTATAACTAAATCATGACCAACGATATGCGTTGACACAGAAATAAAATACAAATTTATGTTCAGTTTTTGTTATTGCAAATTCTCCAGATCATAGAACTATGAGCCGAAGGTTGAAGGCGAAAATGCCCGTCACTGACCATTTTGAGGCAACTTGATCAATAGGAAATAATTTAACGGCAATTTGAATGATATTTCTGATGTATCATTTTCTTT
Organism: Hanleya hanleyi; assembly: GCA_036873755.1. NCBI lineage: Eukaryota > Metazoa > Mollusca > Polyplacophora > Lepidopleurida > Hanleyidae > Hanleya > Hanleya hanleyi. The sequence continues at coordinate 35,816 of JAVTVY010041968.1, read as the reverse complement.
GATAAACAGATGACATGGAAGGACAAAGCTATAAATGTTTCCCTCTGCTTGTCCCTGTCAGGGCTTCCACGTAATCGTTTGCGCACAACTCCTGTCAAGGGAGCCATTATTTCATTCTTCAGATCTGCAAGACGTGTCTCATACATTTTGACTGCAGCAAGGGAGCAAACTTTGAGTATTTCTTTTGAGCTACGTGGACTCTCCTTTCTCACTCTATATTTCATGTAGTGCAGATTCCCTCTTACTGGTAATTGAACCATCCCGCACACCCCTATCCTGACTTTGGATTCTTCCATTTCATGTGGTGTTCTCTGAAGGACAAGAGTGGCAAGACTGTATGCTTTGCAGCTGGATATGCTAAAAATAAACTAGACACTGTGACAATCTGTGTTCACATTTACCCAGATTTGTGGAATGGTTTGTGAATGAAGTGATAAGAGGAGTCAGGACTCCAAACAGGTAGCCATTGAAAATTTAAACATCAAAGAGCTGCAGCAATGCCATTCCCTGTCAAGGCTTGGTGTTTCATTTGGAAATTAAGGGGGAATGAGGGGTTATACTCTCTCTTTTACGATAAATAGTCATATCGGACTTTTCATAAAACCAATTCGGAATGCTGATAGTTCTCCCTAAAGAGTCCCAGAGTCTTTTAAATGAACTATGATAGAGATATCAAAGATAATACACGGTAATAAATAGATCACAACGATCGCGGTGAAGCGGTCCGCTATTTTGGATTTTCCATGAAAATCAGCACAACATATAATTCGAACACAAGCGTTTTTCTGGAATTAGGTCGACAAATAATTCGCGAGTCACCAATTTTTGGAGTTGCGAGTTTAATCACTGCATCACGAATTATTAGGGAAATTACCGTAATTGGTTCCTATCAGTCTAGAATTAAGGGCTTGTCTTTGAACCTCAATAATTAAGGCCTAAGTAGACTCGGCTATAACTGTGATAATTGAACTTGTCTGAGACAAAACTCAACAGATGGATTTACTCAGAACACATGCTATTCAAACCAGTAAGATCTGTTGTGTCGAACATAAATACTGAGACACTATGGTGCCAACATTCCAACGACCTGAAAATATGCACTGATTCATACCGTCTCCGTCCAAATTTTGATTTACGGTCGCCATTAAAATTGATGAGCACGGAACCCATGTAACAACAGTCCCCCCAGGCTACAATTTCACAGAAAGCTCTTCCCCAAAGTGCTCTCCAATGAAACAATCCTGATCACATTGTAAACCAATATGTTATCAAGAAAGCTTCTACCAAAAAATACAGTTGATTACAGGGTTTGATTTATCCTCCCTAATACAGGTCTGTATATTCAGTACTAGACATGCAGATTAGGGCTGAACAGTTATTACTCGAACAGTCCATTTAAAATAACACCCAATGAATGGTCGGCATTAGAGTGTGCTTCGCCGTGTTCACAGACAAGCCGAGTTTATAATGAGAATATGCGGCAGAATGATCTCTCTGCATGATGTGATTGAAGGAAATTAGGAATGTCACATGGATGTAACAATCATAGCCGAAAGCTACTAAGTTCAAAGGGGATGAAATATATGACATATTTCCTGGGTTCTAATTTCTTCAAATACATGTATGGGTATATTCAGAGAGGTCATCAGGTCAGGAATTTGATTCAACGCTCCTAAAAATTATGACTGATGTAACATGGAACAGATTTGTCAGATCAAGCAGAGGTTCTTTGAAATACATGTACACAATTCGTCAAGATTCAACATTCTACATGTATCTTGGAAGTTGGGATCAACGTATTATGATTTTATATTTTGGTTCGGCAAAAAGTTTTTTATTCAAATTTAATTGGAGCAACATTTTGTCATCTTTTAGCGCATTTATTCTTGACAGTTTAAACTCTGAAAGTGCTTCAAAAATTCTGTTGAGCCAAAATTGGCTTCACTACACATGTGTATGCCCACACAACAAACATATTTGGTTTTGGAGTGTGAAACCACCTTTCCCAACATAGCACTGCCTTGTTTGGGAACGCAGTGACCCTCGACATTATGACCTCAAAAGTAACATGGTGTTTCAAATCTTCCATTTGAAAACTCGTTATACGGCATACAATATAACAAGTACAACAAAAAAATAATAATTCCCTACTGACCTACATGTACATACCCACCTATTGATGGAACTCACTACCAGAGAAACACACAAATTAATAAATATGAATGGCCTGATTCATGCACATGTATGTATGGCAATGAACTCAAACATAGATTTTTGAAAATAGGTGGACCACTGATTCACTACTATACACAACCTGTCAATAAGCTTTCAACAATAATATACATGTTCTGGGAGACAAAATATGTACAGTCATCTCAGCAGAAGAGGAATAAAAAAACAGGTTGGTCTAAGGAAAGATCCGAGGAGAATTTGCCGCTGGATTGGTTATTCCATCAAAATGTCAAACGTGTTTTGCCAGCATGACCGGTAAGAATTGAGTCTGGGCAGAAGGAGTAATAAGGAAGTTTACTGACAATGGGAAAACGGCAAATTGAATAATGATTTCCAGTAAATGCTGCCCAAGAGATCAATGTCCACTCTGTCATCAAGATCGGCTGGATCGCACAGCTTTAGGGAAAGTAATTGAAACCACAAAAAAGGTTCATTTCCAGCAGAAGCGCTTCATAGTATCTAACTTCAAGCGTTTATGGAATATCCAGCATGCTGATAAAATACCTATAGCTAGTTATTATAAACTTCCATACTGATCAGCAAGCCCAGTGGTACAAGAAACTGAAAACATGTATACATGTGCATGTAGATCTGATTCCGATAAGAGGATGGATGCACTTTGAATTTGGGCACTTCGTCATGTAAGGATCTTCAAACTGGGAACACCGTGTAAAATACAGCTTGTCGGGTAGCTTTCCCAGGTTTAACAAGGTTCCCTACATGTACATGTAGTCACCTATTTTGTTTTCCTTACATGACGAATAGATAAAATATATTACAGAAATACGTTCGACAGATACCACTTTTATTTTATTACACCCGTAATATTTTATGATGTCACTTCCAACAGTGTACGCTCGAGCAGGAATCTTTTCCAGAAATCTGTCTGGTAGTGGGGTTTTATTATTCACCCAATGAGGTGATCGGCGACCACTGATAGTGAAATTACGACCCATTGATACCGTCTCTCGCTATTGAGAGGTCAGTAGTATGTGTTCACCTGAACATACTGCACTCCAATGAGCAGACGTATTAATATCTGCAGGAGGTAACTCAAATGAACATCTCTTCTTCATGTTCTTGAAGCAAAATACAGGAGTATTATGATCCGATAATCAGTAGCCATCACGGTCATCTACAAATCATGTCAGAAATGAAAATTTCCGAGCAGCATGATTTACGTGTAGAGGGCCTACAGTTGTCTCGACAGTTTTAGCCATGATATGAAATCTGCCTGTCCAAATATCACATTTGCTAGATTTGGAAAATACATGTAAACTGTATTTTTCCTATAAATCCCATGTTAAATTTACCAAGATTCTGCCTGTCCAAATTTGAAATTGTCTGCCCAGTGAACAAATGGATAGGTCTCTGCATGATTATATTACAATCATACAGTAATAATTTTACTAACTTTAGTGACGTATTTGCATCAAGTTCTGATCTGCACTTCCAAACTTTTATCGGGCTCCCATCCCAATCCAATAACACTGAACTTTCGATTTGCTATCTACTTTACTTGATATAGATCCACTATTATTCAGTAAGGGAGCTTGTTGTAATCGGAAAATACTGGGAACTGGTATTCCAAACAAAGTGGCACGATGCTCCTGGTTGGAACTCCTTGGAACTTAATGGCATACACTTTGGAACTCGGCAGACAACGGATGGCTTATGCCATACCATGCAATGGCATGGAGGGAATGGCATATGCCATTCCAATTGGAACTCCTCTCCATCCAGATCAGAACAAACTGGGCATGGTGTATCCCATTCGGATAATTGGCATATATGCCATTCCTATCAAACAACTCCTGCCCTAATTTCAATACTCCCTAATACAATAAGACTCATCATATATCTTTACATATATATCCAACAAAACCTGGATTTCATGAGCAAAAATGTATTTTTAATTTGTTTGCTGGCGACTTACCTAACATAACTATATAATCCCACTAGTTTCGACAAAGTTATTTTGTCGCATATTACAGCAAAATCGATGAAATGATCAGCATACAAAAACATTATTGGAAGAGACTACAGGGTACATGCTGTGTTTGGTTCACTGCAGTAAAAATATCTTTAGTTATGAACTTATGAATTTATTTACTTTCAATTTTCGATTTATTTTTATTCTACAGACATGAAGAACACAAAAAAGTAAGTTTTGAATAGGTTCAGAAATGGTACCTCATTATGCATACTAGTACATGACTGGCCATGATTGTAGCCTCTCTAGTTTTGGAAGTGTTTTACTCTGGCCTTGATTGCGGTTATTAATTAACATTGACAGTGTCAAAATACATGTTGGACAGTTTGGAAATCGGCCATGTTTCCTTCCCATTGTGCAATGCGCACCACAGGAAACTTTACCTCACCGTAATGTTGTGAGTGTAGGTGGCAGCAATAAAACGGAAAAACAAATAAATTTCGATAAATGCCTTGGCTCTTCGAACATTTCAAAATAATTCTTTAGGTCATTATCACTCTGTTATTCTTCTTGACTGATTCAGACAGCTTATAAATGGATCTATATCAAAAAATGCCAGAAGTGTCCTGCTGATCTCGTGAAGCATGGACGACAACTCTTCTTGTATCCATCTTTGCGTTTCTTTGAAACTGTCCAGGGATGTACATATATTGTAATGATCCTGTGAAACGGAGTGTGCATATCAATCATTTTATGTTTCAGACACAACGGTTGCACATTACATGCATATATCCCATCCTCTCCAATTTCATTGGAGAATAATAAATGACTAGTCACAGTTCCTAACATCTCTAATGTTCAGTACATCAACAATGACCTTTCGGTAACCATGACAACTCTCATAGTACTGCCAATATGAGGAATTTAATCTGAAATGTCGAATAGAAAGAGGAGTTATTAAATTACATGTTCCAATGTACCCAGATTTAAGACCTGGGGTCAAAGAATTTATGAAACCCAATCATATCAGATCAGTTCCATGTACAGTTCATAAAAATCTCATAAAACACCAATCGGTTCCAAGAAAACAATGATTAAACTACAAAAATACAGAAAAAAATGATTATAGATCTAAAATCTCTCATTACCTCCATAAACAAGTCATATTTACTAAAAGTACATGTACCACAGTCACGACAGTACCAAGGCCACAATCCTGACAATTGATCCTAATGATGCAAAACAGATATTGTTACCATGAAAACAGTATATGTACATGTATTACTGTGATTTAAATATATTATGTTTATCCTCAATTGAATTCTGAAGTAGCAATTTTGGCTTAAAATGTAAACTTCACGCATAGTACACTTTTTGTACATGCTCATACATGTATATTCGAACTGTGGAAATCTTTTTTCACATCACAAACCAATTATTTCACGATGATCTGGATGACAGGCAAATTTCTTGTCTTTTTTTTCACACAACACAGGAATTAAACCTGTTAAATGTCAATTGCCATGTGGAAATCAATAGAGCAATTTGTCTCGGGTTCACTTGAACTCTCCCTGCCCAGTCTGTGTTTATAGCCCGATATAGATTGGCCCACACCTAGTAAATTACAAATGGTTAAATCGGTTAAATCGTCTTCCAAGCGGTATCGGTAAACTGTACGTACTTCCGATTCATGACTCTTTCACAAGCTCATTATACAGTACATCTATCCTTACAGATCCAGGCCATTTTTGGACCCTTTATCAGGCCTGTACTGTGAAGATGAATGGCAAAGCCCTGGACATGCTGGAGGTCTCACAATTTCCATTTTAGAAGACCCTCAATGGGTTACCTTTATATTTTGTGTTAACATGTATTTAACCCTGAAGCACCGGGTTCAGATTACCATGCATGTGTGGATTACCAATTTTCTAATCGTGGTAACCTGCAACAAGTTTCCTGAGAAAGTACTAAAGCAAAGGCCTACATTATAACAGGTTTGGGCACTCGAACCAAAAAAAAAATACAATGTTTTTATTTTATTTTTCAGCAAATTTCCTCTCTGAACACACAGACACCAATAGTCATGCAAATTGCTAAATATCGAGGTGTCAGACTGTATTTAGACCATTTAATACTCTCAGCGCTTCCATGGGCTTTGACAGAACTGCATCTCAGCCTATTTCACTATAACTTACCACACTGCGCAGCGCATGGGTGCTCAAACTAAGAGTACAGATCAGCCCCTGACAGTTGATTTCATGGAAGGGTGAGGCTATTTGTATGAGGATGCACAGTGATTGAATTTGAATAGTAAATCCATTCATTATACAGTAAGATTACATGGATACACTGTACAAGGGATTCCATTCGCTCCCCATCAATATCTCATTGTATGGACAGGATCATCAGCCTCGGGTCATACATACATGCAGTTAATAAAGGAATGGTGGATCATAAGGATAAGTAGACCACTTGGTATATTTAACGCACGATATTTCTCTAAAAACGTCATTAAAATCACCTTTATCTGACTTCTAAAACTACATGGCCTGTTCATACCAAAACAAATAAATACCAAGAATCACTGTCAATTTAGTCACCAAAGGCAAGGCTTATGGTACTTCTGATCTGAACTCATGTGACTAGTAGACATGCATGAGAGAAAACGTCATTTCTGTTTTCACGTGAAGCCACATGCTGCTCACATTTTGTGGATTCGTGAGCAACTATGTATTTTCTAACATCGTCAAAAACTAGTTAATTAGCAGACAAAATCTTTTGAACTTTGCAAGAAGTTATTGTTCGTGTGTACTTGTTCATTTATTTCCAAGAATAACCTACGGTAAAAAGTCCTAATTTACAGGCCGACGTAGGCTACATGTATTCAGGGCATGAATTTACCGTAAAACTCTGCTGGACCATCGCGCTGGTATATATTTCATTATACAAAGCTAAAATTCTTGAATTATAACCCGGGCTGGTTAGCTAGCTTTAGAACTAAATTCAACCAGACAAGTTCTAAATTCACCAGCCACTTCTAAATTTTAATACACGGATTATACATAAAAAACATTTAGTTTCCCGGTTCCAAAATCACAGTTATGTGTGTAAAAATAACAAAATTTATATGTGCGACCTCTGAAATGCATTTCTTGTGAAGGCAATTAAACACTGTACAGAAATGAAAACGTTTCTAATGTCATTTCCGTCCAACTCCCGTGACGGAAATGACATTAGAATTTTTTTGAAAACACTCAATATTGCCGCATGGGCGATGACATACACTGACAATGGTACAGATACATCAATATGCGTGGCCTACATGTAATTCCACTGAGCATATGCAATCTGTGCTTCTGTTATAAGCAATAATGAATTTCTTGTATATACAAAATACATGTAGATTTTGACGGACAAATGACATTAGTAACACAAATGTTACTAATGTCATTTTGTATTTTGTTCCGCTAAACTAAAAACTGTACAAAGAATTCATAGGGGCACCGGTTTATTTTCATCTTTTGCAATTCATTGACACATTTTAGATAATAAGGTACAGGAAACATTGTTTACGATGTTTTCCAAGTTATTGGTGTTACTAATGTCATATTCTGTCAAGGACGGACAGAAATGGGAGTTAGTGGTACGGTTTTGCGTGGAATCCGCCGTTCACAATACATCGCCTCAAGATCTCGCTTGAGATTGTTTTTCATGCCGATCCGCCAAGTTAAAATTTAATTTCCGGACAATCTTTAAAATTTGGTATGTGGGTACCTCGTCTAAAGATCTCACTTGGGATTGTTTTTCATGCCAATTCACAAAAAGGTGGCGCCACCAGGGGGGCCAAGTTGAAATTTTGTTTTCGGGCAATAACTTTTGAAAGTTATTTTTTTATTTTTTTATTTGTCATGTTTACACCCAGCAAAGACAGAATGACGTTAGCTGCACATTATTATTTTTCCTAAAATTCATATAAATAAATTTTGCTTGATAATTCATTATCCTTTCAATCCATTGTGAGTACCGGTATTGTTGTGATAATTGTATACAGTCTGGAATAACATGTATTACATGTAGTTTCTACAAACAGAAATGAAGAACAAAACTGTCAGTCTGTCATTGATGACAGATGAAAATAGTAGATCGGAATGTGGCGTACACCCTGCTGCAAGGTATAGTAAGCGAAATATGGTCTGGACAAGAAACACAGGAATGAAGCAATCAGAGATTATTCAGACGGCAAAACTTAACTTCAGGCATCTGCAGAGAGAAATTCTGCGAGCATTCTACAAATTTCATCAGCTATCTTTTCAGTTCTTGGGATAAATAACATATCCAAGCCACAGTATGTTATAGCCTCAGTTCACATAAAGATGGTTTTATTCTGCTCCTTATTCTGAAATTGCTGTTCGAAAAATTAAAAGAAATGCTCCCATCACTGGTCCCCCTAACGATCAACATGAACCAACATGAACAATGGGCAGAACATATTGCTATTACATGTATTAAGTGTAATGTTTTACATGTATATCTAAAACGCCTCCATGATCAGTGCTAGTGTCTGTCATAGTATTATACAGTATCTGATTATTTGTTATACAATAAATTGAAGGTGTATATTATTATTATTCAACTAAGTATGTTAATCTTCTTCTTTTGTACTCCCCCCCGAGAACACTGCAAAACTACTTGATACTAATGTCGAGTATGCATATACACCCTACTGAATTGACAAGTATGATTATAGGTGAAAACCGCCGGTCACGTGTCAAATCACAGTCAATGGTAGGTTTTTCGTTGCTTTCGTTATCAAGCGTGGGCGTGTGTCTGACCAGACGACAGTGACCACAGCCGAAAATGAACGATTTTCAGCATATCGATGACAGGTATGGTTACTGGTGTCCAGTCATTTTTTGAAGGAGAGATATCGTACTATATTGTCACCAAATGTAGGGTTATTACTATTTCAAGTTAACAAAAATTTTAAACATTTTTGCGGCGAGAGGTGTTTTTAGGTGTTGGTAGACAGTCCATGGTAGGTATTAGCATCGAATTATAGTGTGAGGAAATGAGCACAAAATGAACACGTGGGAACTTACTACCTGCCTCATGTATCACTGACTCATTCATCTCTCGATTCCTTCCACTTGTGTGTGTTTAAGAGGAATACGAACCATTAATAGTTTATTCTCTGTCTGTCTGATATTACGACAGTCCATGGTATCATCATCGGACCGATCGACAGTCCATGGTAGGTCAACATGCACTTGTGAATGATGCACAGAGAGCGCATCGTCTGATCTATAATGATTCGCCAAATGGACTGTTGCCAAGACAAATGGTAGCTACCATGGACTGTCGACATATCCGATATATAATCATATGTTGCCTCATTATAACATTGCAGCTGTTATGCGGCTTCAATGTGAAGTGATCCAACCTACAGTTCATGGTCGCATGACAAATGGACTGGTGCATTCACCTATAATCATACATTGTACTTGTCGATTCAGTAGGGTGATATATGTGCCATAGAAAATCAAATTTATTAAGGGGGAAATGGCAAAACTGGGGGGGGAGTGACTAAAAATGTTTGGAAGGGAATGTCTTTTGGTGGGGGGGAAATGTCGGGGGTTGGGGTTGGGGGGGGGAAGTGTCTAGCAATCGCTTTTCACCAGAGATTGGGGCTAGCCTACCGTACTTTCTTTAATATGCTTCAAAAATTAATTAGAGAAAAATAATTTATTTATTTATTCTGCAAACATTATGAACAGTCCACCAGTCAGCTTGTTTCAACGCATTTTTTGTATAGGAGACTGTGACTACACAATGTAACTAAAAATAGATATAGAAACTCTCAACAAAATCCGTCGCCCGTCCCCTTTTCCTGGCGAGATAAACTAGCATGACTGCCCGGTTATTGGACACTTTTTATGAATAAGAGTCTGCAGGTCGGCCATGCAACCACGTATGGCCAAGAAAGTAACACTGGATTAAAGACTAAATCTTTAGTGATAAATCGTCAAAAAAAAATATTGAAGAAAAAATACGGGGAGAGACTGGGAATAGTTGAAACGCAGGGACCATCCACAGTATGAAAATGCAAGTTTGCGCCCAGTTATTGGACACTTTTTCAGTGATGGATTTATTTGAAACGAATCAACTTACTGTCAAATTGTTTGTCCCACAGTCTTTAGTAAACCTCCAAGAACATTTAAACATGAATCAGCACTGTAGCCCACAAATGAGTTTTGGAATGAACGTCGAAGATTCAACCGGTCCCAAATTTTGCAGTTTTTGGGAGTGTCCATTATCCTTGGCTGTCAATCAGCGCTATTGCCAGTGTGAGCCACATGTCATGCTATCGTAAACTGGCTGCTCCCCGGGATTGTCTATTTTTAGACGGAGTGGCGGAGAGATATATACATCTTCTGCCAAACGCCGGTCGCGTTGCACACTGATATTCAAAATGAAGATTCTCTATATTTGTGGGAACATTTTCAGCCAAATTTCGTTGAATTTAATCATACCTGCAATCAGGAATGAAACTGAGAAACTGGAGGAAATTTTCTGACGCATTTTTTTACCCAAATTTGTGACACTATTTCCGACCCGCACGAGGGCTAAACGTGCACAAAGTCCGTGAGTGAACAGAAATTTATTAGCATGTCTTTGTAACTCAACTGTAAAATTAAATTGTATTACAGTTGTCATGTAATATTCTCAGAAAATAGCCCCACTGCATCTAGGTGTCCAATAATAGGGCCTGTCCAATAACCGGGCAGTCATGCTAATCATTTGAGTGACCCACTGCTCAAACTTCAGAGCACACAACTTTGAAAAGTGTGAAAATCAATTTTCATATTTCCAAGCTTAAAACTTACCTTCACATATATTGCAAAGACTATATCTGCTGTAACCAGAAGAAATTACATGCCGTGGCATTATTCCTGTGGAGCTTGCCAATCACACCTCTATGTGGACATGATAGAAATGTTCATGCACTATTTACATGGTGGAGAAAAAGGCTTGGCCAGACTAGAACCCCCCTTGCATTACATAAGTCATAATTTTTTGAATGGCCCCGAATCGTTTTTTTTTTTTTTATAAATATTATTCCAGTATTACAGATTTGTTGCAGTAGTTATTTGTTAAAAAGCTTAACAAATTAATATACGATTTGCATAATCTATTAAATGCTGCATACTCTTCACCCTGTTCAAGAAATCATAAATTCTGTAAATCTTCCAACATCCAAAAAATCTCACCTGACAGACGATCGGGCTCCAAACCGGACGACACATCCAATCCAGCAATTACGAAATAGTCGGCAAAGCGGTTAGGAATTGCTGCAGTAGACATGCTTTTCTAGTTCCAAAACCACCACGTAAAGAATATCTGATACATATTTCATCCAGCCGACCGCGTGAACAAGCGAGGAAAAACCACAGAGCAGCACTCAGCATCTTTGTTGTGCCTCATTTTCTTCGACGGTTCAATGTTTACCAGATGTCAAAAGATGGCGCTTTTGTTCCCTCGGCTAAATCCGGAAGTCATCGAAGAGTTACCTCCCTTGGACTGGTGCCCGCCGATTGTCACTTTCAGTTTCTTCGTGTTGTAAGCGTAAAAGTCTACAGTTTCTTTAGCTTTTGCAGCTTTCCTAGCACAATATACTTTTGGATCCTCCCCCCATCCGAGGGAAGATTGTGGCTAAGGCAAATTGTACCAAGCATGCCCCTGTCACTGTGGGGCACGGTTTTGTCAATTTGTTTCGAAAACTGGTCCCTCGTTGGCCCAATCGCGTATAAGGACTCTGCATTATCGCCACCATTCGTACATGTCCAATACATCTCAGCAAATAAAGCAAAGATATGACACAGTGAAATAGGGCATTCTATGTAGTTGTCGCCTCAACCAAGTCAGTCATAAGAGGCGTCACAATGCCAATGGTATAATTTCTGACAGATTGCTGTGGCTGCAGCAACAGGGTTCAAAATCTTACTCCGTCCTGAGTAGCGAGGTCCTGTATGGCGAGCTCGCCACTGGGGACGGTCTTTGTTCTCCCCGACTCAGGCGGTCATGAGGCGAAGCATGCATGGCCTCGCCATATGGGACTGCTCTACCATAGTGCGAGATCGATCTTTGTTTAGGGAATTCAGAGCGTCATAATGAATAAACATATGATAAGAAAAAAAATAAAAGCTATGATTCACGAACCATATTCTCTTTCATATCGGGCCGTAGACCTACACCGTACTATTTTATGGAAATTCCGCCGGTTTGAGATATGGAAATGCCGCCGGTTTGAGATACGTACATTGCACATAGACCTGCATAAAATATAATGTTACCGGTAGCTCATTGGATTTGAGTCTTTGTAATTTGCCCACAAACACATTTATTATTATTATTGTTTTAATTTCATCACCCATATAGCGGTACAGGACCCTGTATATTTCTCGTTATTCACTTAACATGTTCACATTTTCAGACCCACGTATGGATAGTGAATATAAATTCCCACCTCCGGTAAATTTAGAATTTGCTATTTACGCAATGGGAAATTTTTCCTCTGGCCATGCATTCTTGTCATTTCTAATAATCCCTCAAAATGTATTAAAATCCACAAGCCAACAAACTCTTACTGCTAATATTTGAAAGATCATTGGGTGGAATATGGGGCAATGTTATACTTCCGGAGAATAACTGAACAAGATGTCCCATTTATTCAATCCATTCATACTGGAATACTCATAGAATTATTTAAGCTGCTTTCATAACAGTCACACTGGAATGGCTGAATAGTAAAATACATGATCTGTAAATGATAGCCACAATAGATATCTAGAAATTATGAACAATTAAACCTGTTCAGATTTTGAAGACATTAATTACATTGTTCTCAGAATATAATATTTCCATCAGGCTTTTCTCTAAATAATATTGTTAAGATAATTACTTTCCATTTGATATCTGATATAAAATTTGATGCACAAGCATAGATGAAAAACGTCTGTAGATAACCTAGATATAGTTACATAGCTTTAAAAAAAAAGTGTCAAACACGAAGAAGTGGCATGCCGACTCAAACCACATGTTCCAAGGGAGATAATTTTGCAATGCCCCTCAGACTTCGAAATCACGTGTTATTTATTGAGACAAGACCACTATTAAAAATAGTCCCGATCCGTCTTTAGGCAACCTCTGCCAGAGAAGTGAATTCTTTTCAATATTTTTTCCAGTCTCTATTGCGACGAATCATTTAAGGCCAGTGGTAGGTGATTGGAGTATGATATGTGTTTGATTTCGCTGTGACTTTGATTTTAACTCAAGGCCTAATAAGGTGTTGCTTTTAGGGACTATTGGGGTGCCTGTGCACCGCTTTCTGAAAGCAGAGAAAAAAGCCAAAATTATGACATCATTTGTACGAGCGCGCATAACTCAAAATTTTGATGGGCGTCAAGAAGTCTGTCTGGTTGTAGCACTTGGATTAAAGTATTTTTGTCCGAAATATGGAAGTCGAGACTTAATTAATGAATCGAGGAGATGCAATTACGTTAACAGTTTTTATACGCCCGCCAAAGGCGGACGTTTTATGTGATGGCGGTTTCCGTCCGTGTGTCCGTCCCTCGTGTCCGGTCTATATCTCGGACAGTTTTCTATCTACAGTTCCAATTTTTGGTGAGTGGATAACCTATGGGGAGACGATGTGTCGCGTACCAAGATGAAGGTCGAGGTCAGAGGTCAAAGGTCACTGGCATGAAAAACAGGTAATCACTGAAGTGTTCGTGTCCGGTCTATATCTGTGAACGTTTTCTATCTACAGTTGCAATTTTTTGTGAGTGGATACGCTAGGTGGAGACGATGTGTCGCGTACCAAAATTGAGGTAGAGGTCAAAGGTCACTGTTGCCTAAAATTAGGAAATCATTGATCATTGACAGTTTTCTATCTACATTCCTAATTTTTTATGAGTGGATGCCCTAGGGGGGAACGATATGTTGCATACCGAATGTAGGTCGAGGTCAGAGGTCAAAGGGCAGTTTGACTGAAAAATCAGGAAATGACTAAAAATTTCCATTTTTTTGTGAGTGGATTCAATAGGGGGAAGTGGAAGTGTCGCATACCAAAAATTAGGTCAAAGGTCAAGGTCACTGTGAGCCCAAATTCATGAAATTGTTAAAAATCATGATTTTTTTAGTCCATTGAGAAATTACGGGAAGCCTTTTTGTCATGTACCAAAATTTAGATCCAGGTCAGTAGTCAAGGTCACTGTGACCCCAGAATCAAGGTCAAAGGTCAGTGTGACCAGAAAATCAGGAAATCATTAAAAATTACTAATTTTTTGTGAGTGGATTCAATAGGTGGAAATGAAGTGTCACATACCAAAAATTAGGCCAAGGTCAATGTGACCCCAGAATCAAGAAATCTTTAAAAATCACTATTTTGTGTCATTAGGTCAAGGTCACTGTGACCCCAAAATCAAGAAATCATTAAAAGCCACATTTTGATATGCCTGTTGAAGACAAGGTCATGTAATGAGATGTTGCATTCTGTCCATTCATCCATTAACATTTGTTGTCCATGCGATATCTCTAGTTTCAAGGTATGGATTGGTGCCAAACTTTGAGTATACCTTACTCGCATGGCAAAGAGGAGCCATATATTTTGAGATCAATTTGTCAATGGTCAAGGTCACAGTCCCCCAAAACTGAATCAAGTTTAGCTGACTATATGTGTTAGGTTGGAATATTCAGATTTCTCTCCCCTACATGTATATGACATTTGTCCTGTGGAGTTGTCTCCCATGTTTGAAACAGCTACATTTAGTTAAACTGTTGTGAAATAAAAACCATACATTCACTAATTTAACGGGGAGAGGGGTCCTTTATGAACTTCATACCTGTTTATTAACTTAAGGACAAAGGTTTACTTCATCACTTTCTTTTTCTTCGTGGAAAATTCTCTCGCCCGAAAGAAATCCATTTGCTGGAAAACTACTATTTTCTTGTGTGGGATTTCAGTTGTCGATTGTCGATTTCAGTGTGGGATATGTGAGCTCTCGGCTCTTGTTTCAAGGTCAACTAGTTTTTAGTTTTTCATTCATTATGAGATGTGATATATGTTACAATCTCAGAAGCACAAAATCATAGACCTTTCTCTGGATTGCTAGCTACCAATTGGAATCAAGGCTATTAAGCAACCTTGAAATTTGGACCAATGTAATTCCAGATATACGGGCGTATATTGAAGCCCCTTGGGCTCTTGTTAACATTGCCGCCAATGTAAATTGTAATAGTGGTCTGACCCCCATTCATGCAAGGTTTGCCAAACGTATCCATAGTCTTGTGCTGATGTAATCTGTCTCCAGTTATAATTCTATCGTAGATTATATGTTAACAGTTTTCAGTTATAATCCTATCATAGATTATATGGAGTTGTTATATACAACTATAAGCCATATAACAAAGACGTCCTCAGTGACGAGGTCCTCCGTGGCGAGCTCGCCACCCAGGACGGTAAGATTTTGAACCCTTATCGGCTGCAGGGTGCATGGGGTTAAGAGTAGTCTGAGCTTCCTATGAGCCTTCGGCTTCACGCCAGACGACGGATAATTTCTCAGAGATTGTCTGGCAAGGGTCAGAGTTCTCTCATCCCCGCGAGCCAGTGTATCGATCGATCTGTTGGGATCGATACACTGGCTTGGTTAATTACCCATACGAGTTCTGGATATGAATAGATCATGGGGTTTCCCCTGGATCAACCCAATCAGTGAACGCGCTACGCTAGTTGATTAGGCCAATCCACTACGAGGTATGGGATGTGATAAGTTTCAATTTCATCGCGGGCCAAACTGCTTTGATGTCAAGCAGAAATCTACATTGGAGGTCAAAGCAAAAACCGCCGGCTGGGGATACCGACATGCAAATTTGAAACAAACGCGGGGGATGAAATGTACGAGGCGTCGACTCAAGAACTCATTCAAATCACCAAAAATGTCCAGGTAAACCCTCTGCGAGGATTTAAGATTTACCTGGACTTGTGATTACTCAGAAATTATTCATCATCTGGCGAAGGGTCAGACTAGGGTTAGAGTAGCCGCAACTCTTCATGTCAATAATATCTGCAGTTGATAGTCACACATGCCATCGGTTGATCTTTGTTCATTAAAACCCAAACTGTATAAAACGTCATTCTGATGCTCCTTACCGGTTACTTTCTGTAAGCTTACTCCTTCTCCATGCTTGTTGCTTTTATTAATGCTGTCACTTCAAGCATTGATTATTAACTGTACAAGAGCTATTTTTGTTATCACAGCTACCCCACCTACATGTTATGGTGGATGCAGTTTCATGTATTTCTGTACAAGGGCGCATTGCATAGGAACACGAAAATACACAACATGGCAGCAACCATAATATGGAAGAGTTGGGGGTCACTGTGAAACTGGCTCATGTATAGCTCATCATTAATGCTTGAAACATTAATAAAAGCAACAGAGATGGAGGAGAAAGAAAACCCTACAGGTTTGCAGCGAACAAACTTATATATGTGGAATCCTTAGCATATGTGCGCTTTCAACAAATATATACATTACCACAGCTATGAGGAATACTTTTATCAGTATAAAGACAAATTCTAGAGAGTGTGTAAAAGTGTGTGTGCAAGCTCCATATCCTTAAAATGGACAGTGGAATTTTGAAACAATAAATTGATAACAGCAATACAAATATTGGTTAAGAAATAGTAAGAAAACTAAAATTTGATATTAATCAATGATTTAAATATAATTTAGAATTATAAGGAAATATGTCTTGTAATTCTGTGAGTTTTTAATTGTCAGTATTTCCAAAAAGTTATTGTCCCCTAACTTCAGCATTTTTTTTTTTTTTTTTTTTTTTTTTTTTCATTATTCATTTCAGTATGGTACATCACGACGTAGCTGGTCTGCTGCAGTCCACTTTCATATTATAAGATGTTGACCAGCCTAGGGAGAACTGTCATGTCAAGCCATCATCGTTTAAATACAATATTCAAACATTTAATGGTTGTTAGCCTTACATCAAGGATACCCAGCAGCCTGGTCGGGGCTCAGGTTAGTATATGCGCATGCTGATAACCCTCACCCACTCCGAGGGTAGAGGGGTATTGTCACTGTGATCTGTCTGTGCATGTCAGTTGTGTGATATATTGGCATCAGGACATTTTGACTTG
Organism: Hanleya hanleyi; assembly: GCA_036873755.1. Taxonomy (NCBI): domain Eukaryota; kingdom Metazoa; phylum Mollusca; class Polyplacophora; order Lepidopleurida; family Hanleyidae; genus Hanleya; species Hanleya hanleyi. The sequence goes on along the minus strand of JAVTVY010041968.1, from coordinate 18,438 downwards.
GGACATTTTGGTATACCGGTACATGTATAAGTGACATTTCTGCACATAACATTTCAACACAAAACTAGACAGACTATGGGGCTACCAAGATGTAAAATTTTGTAGTAATTGTCCAGATATCAAATACAGTACAAACTTAACCAAGTGAGTCAAAGCATTAGAAACGACCAATGCATATGACGTACCCTCCACTTGTGCCAAAATGTGTCGTGCCAAAATGTTGCATGCTGAAATGTCGCTTAACGAAATGTCGCATGCCGAAATGTTGCAGATTTGATATATGACCATCTGCCAACGTTGCATCTTCATATCCAAGTTGACTTCTCCGTTTACACTTTGCATTAGCCACCTGAAGTATTCAAAACCCGAGCTGTAAATTTCATCTACAATTCGGAGATGAGCCAATAAGAAACTACCCGACGACTGTGTGTAGGACGACGTTCCTCCTAGTATGGCGGTAGGTGTGGGCAGATATATAGGACAGCCAATCAATAACCCACTCATACGACCCATTTCGAAATTCAAAATGATTTGAGGTCAATTATGTTTTGTGCCTATTTATAGATTCTTTTGAACAAATCCGGTTGGCCGATACATGTATATCAAGGCTAACTCAAAGTGTAAATGGAGAAAGTAGGACTTGGGTATAAAGATGCCAGCATGGGTGATACCCTCATAGAATCCCAACCAGGCTCCTGCCATCACCTATGTTATTTACACATGTATTTCATTATGAGTCAGATTAGTCTCAATGAAATCTTTTTAATTCCAGCGTAGAAAACCGAAATAAAACTCATTTTGCGGAGAAGATTCAAGGTTATTTTGCTTCGAAGCTGGTAATTTTACTAAAATGTAGGGCACTTGGACGTCAAAGGTGAAATTTGAAAAAATTTGAAAAAAGAAAAATTACCAACAATCACATGGCTCACATTTGCTAAGATATTTCAAAGAGCATACTGGTTTAGCACTATAGCGCATAATATATTTGACTGGGAACCACTCCCACCTTTCTCCGGTTTACACTCCGAGTCGCGATCTGGAATAACTGCGAAATATACAAGCGTACATCCATCAGACAGAATGCAGGTTACCGCCACGTCGCTTGCCAGCTGTGACGCACGTGCATCTTGAATCAATGAAAATTGGTTCTTTCACGTAGACGCGTGTGCAGTCCTGACGTGTACAGCAATGTCGTCTTCCAAACTACCATATATGAGCACCTGCTCTTGGTAAACTCTGGCGCATGTGTATTGTGTGTATTCTTTGATCTCAGACCATCATATCAGAGCTCGCATGTGTATTGTGTGTATTCTTTGATCTCAGACCATCATATCAGAGCGCAAGCGGAGGAATAAACATTAGATTTTGTAGACTAAGAATATATAGGCGATATTGTTGACATCTGACCCCATTGGCAACCCTAGAGAACAGTCACAATTTCTCATTGATCTGCAGTGACCGTCAATCAAACCCCTGTATAGATTTAGGCTCAACAGTTCCGAATGGTAGTCGGCTGACAGTATAATCTCAAACGGAATGTGCATTTCACCAAATTACTCAATAAAGTATAAAGGAAAATGCTGTTTGAATCAGGAACAATATTTTATTCAGCTTGTTCCACCCTGTTCATGACATCAATACACCAAGATCTAGATCTAAACCCCTGAGTGCCAAACATGTTATCTGGTACCTCTATTCAATACAAATCACCACTGGGTTTAAAAAGGAGTTAGAAAGCTCTCATGAGTATTGCTGTTATTTTGTACAATATCCTGTGTTAGGGCCACTGCCATCTCCAAGCCACATGTACCGGTAACCAGAGTTCATCTAGTTTGGGGTAGTTCATCACATCAAGGGCAACAACTGCGATCTGCAGGAGCTTCTCAATCACATCAAGGGAGACAACTCCTGTTTAACCCTCCCAAGCTTCTTTGGTTTGGGGAAGGATGATTGATTATGCAGGCTGGTGACGTAATGGCTTGCCCTTTCTCATGGCTAACATATCTACATTACCAGTACCTCAAGGTTTATTTTTACTCCAAGCTCTTTTCTGTAGCTTCATTTGATTCATTTACCCAGAGCTAGATTATCTCTGTACCCCGAGTGATTTAAGCAGGGGAGGAATGCCACTGTTTCATTCTTTGTTATTTCATCATGGGGTACCTTTATTTGTCTAGTCACAGTCTAATCGCAGTCACACGACAGAACTGTTCGATCTTATTATTTTGTTTATATTGTAAGTCTATGTGCATGTTGTGTGTGAGTGTGGACTTCGTCGAGGGTTTCAAGGAAGATTGATACTTGTACCAAATGATTTCACCTCGTTAAATAAAGTATTATTATTATTATTATTATTATTATTATTATATTATTATTATTATTATGGTGACTTTGATATGTGCCTAATGAAATTGCATTCCTGGTGGAGGCTTTCACCAAAAGTACAGTGACATAATACTGGTGATGTTCTCTCTTTTTTTGCCTGTGACCTCTGGCTGACCTTTGATTATTCATAAAGCCAAAACGCTAGAAACTTCATGAGATCTGTTGGTCTCTACATCATTCTATCTAAAGTTAACTGTCTACAATCTTCAGTGAATACGAACGATCTTCGATGAAGGAAGTTAATTCACTCGTTTACAAAAGGGGGAAACTCTCCGAAAGTTACTCCAAAATTACATAAAGACTGGTTCGAGAGTGAAAGCTCGTTGTCGGTTTCTTCACAAACATGACGACCATCGGCGAAACTGCTCCCCAAAATATTTGAATAAACATGGATTCATCGAACAACAGTGAAAGTTATCTCACTACAACAACTATATGGAGAATAGAATAGTGAGTATAAACAACCGTAGGGAAAAGGACTAACTGATATCCCAACTGGATATAATAATAATATCCCTCTTTGGATATTTTTTATACGGTACTTCCATATTTTCAAGCTGGCATATTTTGCTAGTTTTTCAGTAAATATAAAGACATACAACAGTGGTGAGTGATTGGGTGTATACTGCAACGACAACACGAAAAAATAATTCACGCAATTGCAATATCACAGAGAATAATTTTGGTGGGAAAAAGTCAGCAAACTTACATACAATTGCATTGGCAGTTTGTGAAGTAGATTATATGTTGTTGTGGTGGTTGAGATCTCGAAATTAGCCATTGCCATTTAGTATGAAAATCGGTCAAAATATTCCAATCCATGATTAAGATATATTTCAACATGTTCAATATCCAAACTTGGATTTAATATCCCAAGTGGGATATATTTCCCGGTTAGTACTTTGCTCTGACCTGTTAAATCAACAAAAGTTAGTCACTATCGAAAAAGAGAAAAACAGATCGTGGCTATTTCATCTCTGCCACACTACACCGTGTATAATAATAAACAGAGACAGTCGCTCATCAATGGTTATTCGTTATTGTGGGGACAGAAATATAATTAGGGGAACAATTAAAAACAACAAAAGTTAGTCGCTATTGAAAATGACAAAAGCAGATCGTCGCTATTTTATCTCTGCTACACTACACTGCATACAATAATAAACAGTCAGTCGCTCATCGATAAATATTCGTTATTGCAGGGACAGAAATGTAATTAGGGGAACAATTTATATAACAACGAAATATCATATTGTCCCACTATATATGGCTATTGAAATACAAGAAAACGTCTGAGGAGAAGATAGAAGTTCGAAAAATGTAAAACATGAATCGTTGTTTATACATCTTGATTTTACAGTTTTGTTCGACAAGTGCTGGGGATGAGGTGGACAAGGCGAAACAAGCCGCGGGCAGACAAGGAGAACCCACAATATTCAGTAAAATCCTAGACAAAACAATACCAGCTGATATCATCTTTGAAGATGACCAGGTAGATAAGATCATCGTACCTTAACAGAAACTCTGTGATTGGCTGACTGTTCTTCCAACTTTCTTCACAAACCAATGAAAATGCTGGATTTCATTTTGAAGCTTTGAATTGACCAATCAAGGTAGACGATATCAAACATGTATAATGTGATTATGATATCTGTCTGTCTGCGGTGGCCTAATGGTAGAGCGTCCGCCTCGTAAGCGGTAGGTACTGGGTTCGATCCCAGGCCGGGTCATACCAAAGACTTGAAAAATGGAACTTGTTGCTTCTTCGCTTACGCTCAGCATTAAGAGAATAGAACAAGGACTGGTTCGCTCGGTGTCAGTATAATGTGACTGAGTGGGGTGTTATGTCTGCCTACGGCATGATATTTCGGTGGGACAGCACTATAAAATGGCAGCATTAGATCTGCTCTGTTACAAGTAGGTACCCCCGCCCCTCCCCCTCCCTTCCCTTCCCCGTCGTGATATAGCTGAAAAAATGTTGAAAGCGACATAAAAACTCTATTCACTCACTCACTGTCTGTCCATCTTAACTTTTTATACACCTGTAATAGATGAGGTCGTATATTGCGATCATGATTTCTGTCCGTCTTTCCATCCGTCTGTTAACTTTTGTAAGCTGTGTGATATCTCCCGTTACAGGTGATGGATTGGCACCAAACTTTGGGTATAGATTACACATTAGGAAAAGAGGAACCCTATTCATTTTGAAGTCAAAAGGTCAAGGTCACTTTGGTTGAAAATCCCAAAATCACTGGACATTGTTATGTTTATGCAATAATTACAGTTCAGAGATGTGGATTATGATGACAAAGAACAAGCCTATTGGTTTTTACCACGTGACCAATTTTGGCTGAAGAATATTGTCTTTGTCTACCTGCCACCGATCTGTCTGCCGACTTGCTTGTTAATACAATATCTCAGATTGAATGATTATTGTCAGGTTTCCAAATTCGTATGACATATGCTACTGGCAATGGGTCTGAAGCCGATTGAATATGACTGACCTTGACCTACTTTATCAAGGTCAAATTCTAGTATGGGTATCGTTTTGAAGGATTACATCTAGGCTCTCCATAATCATAGTACCTATATGCAACTGATGATTGATTGGAAAACTGAATTTACTTTCAAGGTCAAATTCTTGTTATTGCAATATCTCAAGACATTAAGGCTCGACTCTCCAAATTCAGACCAGTAAATATGCAAAGGATGATATTTACGATATTTTATGAAGGATCATAGCTAGACTCTCAAACTCGGTCTCTTAAGTGTTCGTTTCTGCAGGCTAAGGTGTGTACAGGCATATATCAAATGATCTTGTTGAAAATTCTAATTGACCAATCAGCTGTTTTTAAACTGAAAGTTGTTTCTTGATGCACTTGTTTTGTATAAATATCCAATGGATCCATTTCAAATTGCCCCTTTAAAGATGAAATGCAAAAGAATTTCAATTTCAGTAAAACATGGGTTAATAGTTTTGAAATATTGGTCGATTGTAAATTCGCTTAAATGATTCAAACATCAGCCATCCGACACTTGCAGGAGGAGAGGACTACATGATCACTTCGACTTCATTTCGCTGTGATGCGTTGCAATCGGTAACATATACGCTCTGGCCATCTGGTGCCTGAAAGGTCAGGGGGATAAATTTACCCCGAAGACAAACAATAGCATGGCAGTAAGTCACGAAATAAGGTTATGCTTCCACAGCGATGATGGCTTCCATTCCATAGACGAGGGCATGAAGTGATCTATTGCGTTCACAATGTCACTTCAGACAGCTACCACATGTCATGCATAAAGGTTCTGGATACTGAGCATAGATGCCTTCATAATTTGCTAAAAACAGCACCAAACTCAAAGGACATCAGTGATGTATGTTTTTGGGGTACGCCATCATTCACCGATTTTTCATTCTCTTCTAAATTGATTCTTGAGGCTTGATTGATTTTTTTATCAAACCAATTCATCTTTTAGGATCCATTAAATCAAAATATGGCCAAACTATGGCAGAAAATTGGAAAATTGCAACCTTTGCATTTCACCTTTAAAGTTGTAATCAGCCTCAAATCTAGGCTGGAATCGATCTCTCCCAAACTCCATGAAAATGACATATGTTACGACAGGTACAAAATGAAACATAAACAACTAATCTTGTTTCCACCATTCACAAACAAATAGAAGGAATTTGTCTCTAAAAATAAACAGCATGGCATGCCATTTATTTTTCGACGGCCATGTCAGCAAGCATTTACACGTATGCTCTGTCACTCTATCGAACATTAGGCACGAGCCATGACGTTATCCCATGGCTGCAGCTGTTCAGAATTCCGATTCTTGAGCATCATTCACTACTTCACTCACACGTCATTTTTCTCTCCACGTACAGCACATATTCAATGGCAAAACAGAAAACCTGTCGAAGCGGGCAGAGTTTCAAATTTCTTTAGCAAGATATTCTTGCATTCGTTGTATATGGCAATCCCAATATCATCAAATATAATACCTATGATGCTTTAGCAAACTTCACTGTGGAAAAACAGATGGGAGATAATTTACAAAATCCATCGATTTTGAGGCTGATTACATCTTTAAAGGTGAAATGCAAAGGTTTTTAGATTCTCCTCTTTACATTTTATATAGGTTGAATAATGATAGAAATACCAGTCTATCTAATTCACTTAGTTAAATTTAAATTATTTTGTCTGCTAGAATCTTTTTAAAAGTTGGTACTCCTAGCACAGCTGAATTCAGATTTGCAAAACGTCATCGCTTATCTTTCCTTGATTGTGACGTCACGTCAGACCAGCCGCCCGGAGACTGAACATTACAAGTATTGATGCTCGGCCAGGTGGTCTGATGTGACGTCACAAAACAGCGTCAAACAAGGGCAGATAAGCGACGCAGATTTCATTTCTCGAATTGACCGGGCTTGAGATGCCAACTTTGAAGCACTTTTCAAAAGCTACCAGGAGACAAAATACTTCAAATAAAACCAAACAAAATAAATAGGCTGAAGTTTGCATTTCACCTTTAAGTAGGCCTATGGTCTCATACCCTGATGATGTATTATATATCTCTCAGTCACGTGATGAATTGTATTTCCATTCATCTGTATGACACGTGAACACTCGTCCAGAAATCTAACATGGATTGTGTAACACGAAACCAGTTAAATTGTCATTGTCGACGCAAAATACATGTCCCGCAAGGCGTGAAGGCCTATATGTAACCCGATACACCAAATTAGAACTTGCTCTTCAGACTGTGCCAGCTTAGCTCAGGGACCTCGTGCTGGCAATTAGGTTGATGTCATGTTACACTAAGGAGGTGACCGGCTAATTGAATTGTATAACGATGATCACCAGTCATTTAATTGTCATGGATGTTGAGGGCCTGCATTGCATCAAGGGATAGAAGTGGTATTTTATTGTCATGGATGTAGGGGGCCTACGTCATCAGGCTTCAGGACCATTGGGTTCTTTACATGCACTAATAGTTCGCACAGCTGAAGATGACCTGCATTATAAATCTTTTAGGCACATTATAGCCTCATAGAGTTTCAATCTGGATATACTGGTTGTTTCTGGATAAACTGCTATCAACATAATTATATAATATAGGGCCTACGTGTTCATTACAGTGTATTGCATTTCGTGATGTGAGTCCAGTGGCCCCAGTCCATTTTCTCGTTATTCCGAGAAAGCCTCTACCAACATTAAGCGAAGCTGAAGATCAAGATGAACAGGTACATTATATAGGATGTAGGTTTTCCAATAAATTGTTTTAAAACCATAGATTGGCTCGGCACACTATCACTTGACCTGCTGTAAGTTATGGATAAAGGAGATGGTATGATAAGGCGGGATTTTGGCCTATACTTGGTGCAGCTGAAATCGCAAAAATAAAATGTCTTAAAAGTAATTGTGTTTTAATGTAACAACAAGAGAAAATATATTTGTTCACAATATGTAAAAGTCCTAGCTTGAATGCATTATGATTATAGTTATGACATGCAATTGAAATCCACAGCGTGAGCTATTTCGTGAAAAAAGGGTCTGAATCGAGTCATTCAAACACACATTTAGATACATCTTTTTGAAAGATTTTCCAGCAGTTGAGATATAATGCCACCACACATCACCAGGTTAACCCTCTCTGTACCGTATCGGTACAATTGTACCGATAGAAATATAGTTCAATGATTGCCTGTCGTTGGCATACCAAAATAAAGACTTTCTAGATCAATATTTTCATCATATTATATCTTGTTGGAAAGCTTGGTGTGTAATGTTTGAAACTGTGTAGGCGATGATAAGTATATATTCGCTTCATTCATGTTCATTACAGTGTTGGTATCAGCTTGGAACTGTTAAAAATGCCGGTACAGAGGGAGTTAAACAGAGTTTTGGTCTCATATTTACTGCTTTATTATATTTTACTCAGTTATTGGGTCATCTACTGGTTGTAGCGAAGAATATAGCACAACAGGAAAAACTGGACAGTGGTTACAGAGTGGGTGAGTGTTTGATCGAAATTAAGTCCTATCTGCTCCACCCAGTTGGATATGTTGCTTGTACATGTAGGATCTAACATGAGCATCGACCAATCCAATCAACTCTTCATAGAGATTTGAAGGGGACATTAATGGTAGTGAATTTAGTTTGGCTCAGCTGGATCAGACGCCATGCTGTTGGAGTATCTATTGATGTTGCCGCTCTTCAGCCAGTGTGGCGCCATAATGTGGGGGTAGATATATGGACTCGTCCTGGGTATAAACCTTGGGGTAAACAGAGACTATGCCGGTATATCCCCGACTGCAAATGGATTAGTCCAAATGATGTCATAAAGCTATTAAATATTCATGATCAAATTCCATTGATGTAAAGATCCTGTACAGTGATATATTCAACTGGGGAACATTGATAGGATATTAATATATTAAAATTGAGTATTTATTATCAAAATAATAAAAATAAAAATACTTTGTTCCATGTAAAAAGGTTTTGATGCATCAATGTAAAAAGCACACGATACATTAATATGTTTGGAAAATCGATCTTCTGTTTCTTTGCTAAATAAAATTTGCAAATTTTACAGCTTTAATTAAGACAATTATGATCCTGGATTTTATGTACTGTACGGTAATCTCCTCAGTAATTCAAACACATGCGATGAATGCTACCTCAATTTTCGGATTATTCTCACAGAGTGTAGGCTACCCCTACACCCATTTCCAGAGCTGCAGCTCTGGTATGGCTAATGAGGCAGGGTACTAAGCCCTACTGTCATGACTGCAGACACTTTTACGCACCCTCTAGAATTTGTCTTTATACAGACAAAAGTTTGCCTTACAGCTCTGGTAATATATGTGTTGAAAGTGCATTTCTTAAGGGAGGGTGTCATAATTCCGAACGCCGAACTCGTTCGCACCGATACGCTAATCCGTTCAAGCGGTAACGACTAAATCCAGAACATGCGTTCATGTGTACACGAGGAAGCGTTTCGTCCGTAACGCCCGTTCGTTACTGTGTGAACACCCGTTCAAGAAATTTTATGAGCGAACGACTGTTCCAAATGCAAGAATTAGTTCCCGAAGGCGTTCCCGAATGATTAATCTTCTATGTACACATAATTCAAGTATTCATTGAGAGGCTCGAGTTGACCTTCGTTTTGTAATTTGTTTATTTAAACGTATTACCACGTTCATAGGAAACAGCAAAAGACTGCGACGGATGTCGAATAAAATCCAACCGTAACAAATATAACGGGCGAATGTGTTTTTCCATAAATGAATCAGAAAATTTTCCCCAAAATATGGTTGCGGTCTCGGAATGATACAATTTTTCTCCCGGCAAAACTCGCAGGTGACGCGGTTAAATTATGTACGGTAATTTCCCTATTAATTCACCTTCCAAATTTAATTCGAAAACGGCCGATTTTTCCGCTGTCGTGATTTTGTCCATCCTAATAAAACGAACACGGGAGCATTTTCAATATCCGTGAAACAATAAATTCGAACACTCCCGTTTTCACCACGGAGTTCGTGCCGATGAAAGTAAAGTGAATATGTTACTAGAATCTCGTATAGTATATCGGCGTATGCTATTATTTGTAAGCCCAGAGAAACAACAGGGAATGGTACAATATAATCAGACTGAATTACTATTACTTACAGTCTATAAGGAAAAAAATTGATTCAATTAACTCCGCAGTCCTGTAATTTTATCCTAACTTGATCGCGTTTCGCCGCAGTCGGGAAAAATATATATACGGTAGTCCCTCGCACATGTTCGAGTGTCTGACACGGCCCGCTATTGAATCATTCTTCAGTTTCCAGCGTTCGTATATCAAATATCTTTCTTTAAACCAGCATTCCTTTATTGAAAAACACACATTATTTTAAGTAACAAATTTGAGAGATCTTCAACGTTAATATATTTGTTCGTCGTATATGCTAAACCCCTCGCTGTCCCCCATTTACCTGCCCGACCTGCCCTGTATTATTCGTATGGGAGGCACTTGGGCCGTGTTCAAAGGAGGCACTGGAAGGGAGCAGAGTTCAAACTTTGTCGGGTGACGTTCCCGCGGAGATATCAAGTTGTAATGTGTGTGCTGGTGAATTGCATCAGATTTCTTCTTCACAGCAACTGAATTCTTCGTTTGGGGAAAGCAAGATGCGATTTAACCTTTCGGTATGCTGTATGCTATTCGTTATATTTTCAGGTGAAGTGGACAATCAAACGACCATTATTTGACGTCAAAAATGAGCCATCACGAAAAGCCTTTTGGAAGGATGTACATTTAACGTTGATTTTACTTTAGTATTTTGATCAATAAAAATTTCTAAAAATAAAAAATCTGGACTACAATTCTCGAGCATCTCTTGTTTGTGCATGACAACGTATCGACAAGCCTGGAAGATCACAAACAATGGTGAAAGGGTTTCCTTTTTTCTTTCATAACATCCATTCCCCCCCCTCCCTCCCCCTAACAGTCCATACGTCCGTGTTTTTATCCACACGACAAGGTGAGGTATTTACGCAGACCGTGGTAAGTATATTTGACCGTAAACAAACCTACAGAATTACGGTGATCGATCTGACTCGTCCTGCATTCTTCATCAGGTTCTCTTGATTTTTCTCCCTTCTAATAATACTCAACATACAATACAATATCTAATAGCATGTTCGTGAAAGAGGCCGTATTTTTATTATTATTATTAAGGTTCATTGTATAGGAAACAAACTTGAAACGATGTGTTCACCTCGCACGACATAATAGTATACCCCCTCAGTGCCCCTCAATTTCCTACTGAAACACCAAGCCTCCACATGAATGGCATTTGCTGCAGGTCTCCTTTGATATTTAAATTGTCAATGGCTACATTGTTTTGAGTACCGGGATAGTTTGCTAATGAAGTGTTAGTTTATTTTTAGCCTGTCCAGCTATTTCCCCATTCAGCACAGCTTGTCCTCCAGAGAAAACCACATAAAATGGAAGAATCCAAAGTCAGGATAGGGGTGAAGTTTCCAGTGGAGAGAATCTGAACAGCATGAAATATATAGTGAAATAGGAGAGTCCACGTGCAGCATGCAAGTTTCACCCAGACTGGAAATGACACTTATTCATATGCAAATGAGATCGTGTGTAATAACATTTAATTGACTGCCTGGGGAATACCTTGTCCCTTCGGAAGCCCAAATTCAGCTCTGGGTGAGGATGCGCGATTCACCAGCAAGAGGCAATTGAAAGGGGTTTCAAATTAACGCTGCAGTATTATGGGTTTGTGTGTTAATGTGTGGCCCTTGTTCGTCCTGTAAATTTCACAATACCTCATTCAAACTTGTTATATCTTGGCTTTGATTGCATCTATCGTTTAATGAAACATAGACAGGAAATCACACAGTTGACAAACGTCAGTTTTCCCACCAGGGGACACAAACAAATTTTGCGATGTGAAGCGCCGACAACAATCATCTCTGCATGTGCTCTGTTTTGTTCAAATATAGTTATCATAAAGACTTACCCTTTCCGGTTTTGTTAAATATTTTATTGTGAATGAAAATATTTCTTACGAATACCCACGAACTTACCAAAATTCCAGCAAACAAAAATTCTTTGGAATTACACTGCGCTTTTTTACACGTCCTCTGACAATGTGTCCATCGCAAATTAACATATCTCTCGAATCTTAGGATGATGGGTGTCCCGTTCTCACTCAGTTTCCATCGTGAAAGTTGTAGGGTTATTTTGTTCTCACTCATTTTCCATCATGGGAGTTATTTGTTTGTATCCATTTTAATTTCACCCAATTACATTATGGGACCTGATGTTTATAAAACCACTTCTGATAGGACATGTAGAAAGTCACGTAGACACCCTTCCTTCTTCCGACGGAGAAAACAGGAGCGCATGCATGGTAAATGAAAAAAATAAATTTGGGAGTTCGTTCATTTGTGATAAAATTGAACTATGATATGTATGAAGCCTATACATTCTTTTTTTGTCCAGTCTGTCTGTTTTTCAGATATGGCATGCATGAGATGAAGAAACGGCATCTGAAGCAAGCGATATTTTGCGCCCATCTCCGGTATTTAACTATCATTATTGCATTTTGATCTTTTCGCCATACCAGTATACTTTTAATTGTTCATTACATGCATGTGCATTAAATTTAACTTTTTGTTTTCAATCTTTTTATTGTTTTTTTTTCTCCAACTCAACAACCACAATATGCATTAACGGAGTACATTATTTCTTGTTCAGTCTGACTGTTTTTCAGATCTGTCGTGAATGAGATGAAGAAACAGCATCTGAAGTCCGTGATATTTTGCGCCCATCTCTGGTATTTATCCATCAATTTATTGCATTCTGATATTTTCCCTATACCAATATACTTTTAATTGTTTATTACATACATGTACTTAAATTGAACTTTTCAACCTTTTCATTCTTTTTCCCTCAACTCGGATGGAATCACAGTATATCCATTAGGACTTGTAGGTCTCCTGCGATTTAAAAAAAAAAGAAAGAATTTGTGTACACATCACTTTTCCCGATCAAGTTTAGCCTTTCATGGGTCACCAATGCTTCAAATATTCGTTAATAGTCACAATCAGAAGCAAATTACGAAGGAGGCGTTTTGGCAGACAACTGCAAGAAAATGTGGCGAAGGCAGAATTCACATTAAAGAATCCACGATATCCTCTATGGAGCGGCGACTCCGTCATTCAACAAAGCTTTAGCTCCGTCAGCCTGTTCCCTTCCTCTGTCTACTGCATTTTGTCCGTAATCATCAATGGCATTAATTAAATGTGAGCTAACTGTTCTTGTATTCTCTTCAGCCACACGCCTCTCAACAGGTACAATGATGTCAGGGTGGAGTGACAAATGAAATATCTGTCCAACATTTCGGCCATGGTATTGATGCGATCACATGCATTTCTGGACTTCATGTATCATCAGATGATCTTTGAATATGTTCTCTTAACTGAGAAGGTCCATAATTCCTTTCATTGAGAATTAGTTACCCTGATACAATCTTCGTGGCTTAGCTGGTATATTTTATAGGGGACTGTACGGGTACGATATGCAGCATATATGATGAATACGGTTCGCTACGTGGGTACAATATATTCAATATTTATATGCAAGCGTCTAGTCCGTCATTCAATATTCAGCCATAGTAAACCATTGAAGTATTTCCGTCGCTATATAGCTGAAATATTGCTGAATGCGACGTTAAACCCTAATTCTCTCTCTCTCTCTTGAAGTATTTCCGCGTCCATGATCCAAATTCATATAATTGCATTAGCATCAAATTAAAGGGATAAATAATAGTATACATTAAACTAGCCGTCAACAGTTCTCAATGATGCCGACAAGACATCATGATGTTCTAAAAATATCAAATCCGTATGGCTTTAAATTCTCAATTCATATGATTTTCATATGGATTCCCTGTTTCAATATCGGTAAATCTCGCAGTTGATTATAGGGACACAGATATTGTTCAAATGTTGAGTATTTCATCCTAAGGGATTAATAAGCCAAATGTGGGCGCTTTTAGGCAGATGAGCCTGCTTATGCACGAGAACTGCATGGTTTACGGGCGAATTTTTGTTACCTGCGCGAAATCTGAATTCATTGGAAATTGAACAATTCATTGTTATGGGAAGGTAGGCCTAGGTCATTTCACTGCACAAATTAATAGTCGATCAGTAGTCATCCTTGAAGAACTCCAACGTACGCATTTGAAATATCGGAATAATGTTCACCAAAATCCGACATAGTGACAAGATTGTCAGTCTATTGCTCTCTCTATTGGACACGTGCTTTAGTTTCTTGTTTTACAGAATTTGCAGTATCAGCAAGTCAGATATTTCTATCGTCACACACTTGATTCAATGAAATGATTCCTCAATGGAATTGGTCGTGAAATAAAACCTGGTGGCCGAATAGCTTAGACTGGAGAAATCCAGCCTGATCAGATGTTATTTCTTGCGTTAAGGCTTTGTAGACGGCACACAGAGCCGCATACATCCTGTTTCTCTCTAAAATAATTAGATTGAAATTCAATCTATCAGACTGAAATTAGTGACCAATCTTTTATCGAATTGAAAATATTCAATCTAATAGATTGAAAACTATAAAATGAATCTGTTATAGACAGAAAATTTAATCTACTAGATTAAAATTTTCAATCTAATAGATGGAATATTCAATCGAATAGATTGGTCACTAATTCCAATCGGATATAATTTTCAACCTAATTAGTTTAGAGAGTTGGAAATATAAATCCCGGAGTTGGTTACTCCGCTTCAACTCAGTTTACATTCAGATGTGGCTTTTAATAAACGTCAAATTTATGTGGAAGACAGAAGTTCACAACACGAAAGGAAAAAGGGCTACGAGACACATTTGGGATGAAGATCAGAATGTTTTTTGCTAAATTAGTTTTAACCCCAAAACTTCAGATGACTTATAGCTCATATATTGTTAGAAATATAGCAGTGAAAGAGACCAGTCTTGGTTTTTGTAGGCAACAAGGTACGTCGCGTATTATCATGTAAATCGGACCCACAATTTTTCTATAAATACAAATCAGTGCAGGGGATAACCGTTCTGTATGTTACGCCGTTACGTACCGAACTGACGACCGTACTGGAAGGTACACCGTACCGTTCGGACTGACAGAGAGCAGGAACACTGAACCGTTCCGACGGACACGCGAATTGCTGAACGTACCGTTCGGAATTATGACACCCTCCCTAAGCATTCCCTAAAAATAAATGTGTTCACTGTGAATCTGAAACTTTTAAAAAATTAATTTAAAAAAATTAGCCTTCTTCTTTCCGGTACAACTCCAGAATAGGAGACAATCAGTTTATCACCTAAACAAAAGACATGTCTCCAGAATAGGCGACCATTGCCTTGAATCTCTTAATGCATACATTTCTGGAACTGGAAAATCAGATCTCAGTTCATAAGCCAAAATCATTTAGAAGAATATATTTGCTTGTAAAAACTGACACCATTGGTGAGATATAAAACTTGTTATATGGAATTATGTCCCGGAGTAACATTCAAACACTGAATACATGGGACATGCACATTTCTGCACTAAGCCACTTTTCAACAGTTATGGCTTGATCATTTAGCAGTGTTATGCACATAGTGGCTTAGTCGTTTCCTCTCGTTAACCTCTAAATATAAGCGGTTAAGGGGAGGTACTATCACTTTGTCTCCAGAACAGGAAACAACATGAATCAACATATAGATGTTCCCTATTCAGGAAACATTTGCACGTGTTTCCAAAACAGGAGACTTTCAGGATGATTTCCAGAACAGGAGACATTTCAATATAGGGCAACTTTTGATATTCTACAATTTAACCACTTATCACATAATTTTAACATCTGGAGAACTGGAATGTTTCTATTTCATCAGTAATGCTTAACAGATAAACGATTTCTCAAGAATGTTGCAATAATCATTATGATACATGTACCGTACATGTAGTTCTCCAGCCTTTGTTTACAAGTTCAAAACAAGTTATTTAAAGAACTTGATATTTTGACTAGTTATATGTAGTTGCAGTGGTGCAAAAATCATATATACTGGTATTCCTTAAAATTCACCAGTTGGATAAGGTACGGTTTAGATTAGTTTTCATCGTCCTGATCTGACTGAACTGTGAGTATTGTAATCATGAACATTTTATGTGTCACCTGAATAGGAGACAAATTACAACTCCAGAACAGGACACAATTGATTTGTCTCCTAAACAGGAGACATGTCTTCAAAATAGGTGACCATTGCCTTTAATATCTCAATGCACACTTTTCGGGAATTGGAAAAAAATCGCAATTCTTCAGCCAAAATCAGTTAGAATATTCGCTTATAAAAAAAGACAGCAATGGTGAGTTATAAAACTTGTTATATGGAATTATGTCCCAAATTTACATTCAATTACTGAATACATGGGGCATGCACATTTGTGCACCAAGGCACTCTCCAACAGTTATGGCTTGATCACTTACATGTAGTAATGTTATGCTCATAGTGGTTCAGTCATTAGCTCTCATTAACCTCTAAATATAAGCAGTTAAGAGGGCGTACTATCACTTTGTCTCCAGAACAAGAAACAACATGTATTAACATGTATATGTTCCCTATTTACATGTATGTGTTTTCAAAACAGAAGACTTTCCTGATGATTTCCAGAACAGGAGACATCAATCTATAAGATAACTGTTGATATCCTGCAATTTAAGCACTAATAATTTTAACATCTGGAGACCTGGAATGTTTCTATTCCATATATATCAGTAATGCTCAACACATACACAATTTCTCAAGAATGTTGCAGGCCTCCCAATAATCATTATAGATGTACAAGTAGTTTGTGTACAAGTTCAAAACAAGTAATTTAAAGAACTCAATATTTTGACTAGTTGCATATAGTTGCAGTGGTGCAAAAATCATATATACTGGTATTCCTTAAAATTCACCAGTTGGATAAGGTATAGTTTAGATAAGTTTTCAGCGTCCTGATTTGACTGACCTGTGAGTATTGTAATCATGAACATTATGTGTCACCTGAATAGGAGACAAACTACAACTCCAGAACAGGAGACAATTGATTTGTCTCCTAAACAGAAGGCATGTCTTCAAAATAGGTGACCATTGCCTTTAATGTCTCAATGCACAGTTTTCCGGAATTGGGGGAAAAGTTAAATTCATAAGCCAAAATCTGAAGAATATAATCGCTTGTAAAAACAGACATCATTGGTGAGATATAAAACTTTTATATGGAATTATGTCCCAAATTAACATTCAAACACTGAATACCGGTCCAACCCCAAATCAGGGAACATTGGTAATGTTCCCAGATCAGGAAACTTAATGCCTGAATAGGAAATGTTGCAGATTTTTTTTGTTTTGACTTGAATTTACCACAAAACTCAAGATTCTTATTATCTTATCATTAAATACAGCATTTACATTAATAATTTATAAAATGATAATGAAAAGATTACAATTAAGAGGCTCATTGCATGGTTTTTAGGGACACCCATTTCTTTGAGTCTGCTTTTCTCAAAACTGCCACCCCTCACCACATTGGCATAATTGAGGAGAAATAATCCAACCTTTTCTATATATGGTGAAACATGTGCCTACCCTGTTAGCCTGAGATATTAACTTGTATAAACCCATGGGGTGTGTCTCTTGGTAAATGTTTCCTGATCTGGGAACCCAACTATCACATGAAAAAATGTTCCCTGATCAGGAAATAACCGAATGTTCCCTGATCAGGAAATAACAGAATGTTCCCTGATCAGGAAATAGCAGAATGTTCTCTAATCAGGGAATAGCAAAATGTTCCCTGAAATAGTATATTTCTGCTGAAGATGAATTATGGGAAAATTCCGAAACAGGGAATCTTGATGAAATATTCCCAAACTGGGAACTTACATGTAGTTCCAAATATAGGTTGAAAACAATTTTTTTTATCAAAATAATTTGCCTGCGAATTGAGTTAATTTATTTGGAATGACAGTGCAAGCCATTGCAAGGACATGAATGTTGTACAGAATTGATTTAATCTGCGCTTTTCTGATTAATACTCCATTTCCAAGTTTAACCTGTCACGGCGTGATGTGTGAGTGCAATTTTTATGGAGCCTTATGGTGGATATAGTGATCATTTGTTGATTTTACTTAATATATCTGTGAGAGAGATTAAACATTCCATGGTACGGCTAGATAGTTTATGACAGTTTATGTGGCCTGCTTCATTCTCGAGACCTAAGAAGCTGGCAGATTATGGTCATTGTGTATTGAAGAAATTAAAGAATTAAAACCAAGTGTAATACGTAACTGTGCATTGTCTGCATGGTTTTGGAAATAGGCCGGTTTCGGAAAATTGAAGCAACTGTACTGAAACAAAAACCATATTGTGGTTAAGAATATCCAGGCAGGTCATCAGAAAGGATAATTATCCCTCTTTCGAGAAATAATGAATTTATTGTCCCCTGCTACTTAGTGG